>CATKVR010000057.1:0-25536 GCA_949820135.1 Sylvilagus floridanus | reverse complement strand
CGGCTCTGGCTCTTGCGGCCCCTCGGGGAGTGCGCCAGCCGAGGTCCGAGTGCGAGGCTGCTGGCCCGGCGGGCGGCTGTCCTCCGGGGCCTCAGGCACAGAGGTTGTGGGGCTGGTGCCCAGAGCGGGCTCCCGGAGACCCCGAGTGAGGCCTCAGATTCAGGTGCAGATGGGAGAGCGGCCCTGTGGGGGAAGGGACGAGTCCGGCCCGTGTCTGGGGGACCTCGGAGGCGGCCCCTTTCCTGGGCTGCAGCTTCCTGTCTGCGTGGACGCCCAGCGTGGCCGCCTGCTGCGTGCGTGTGGCTCCGGGGTGCACAGGCCCCGTCTGCTCTTGGCCGCTTTGTCAGCAGTTGCAGGGCAGAGGCCGCGGGCAGGACGGGGAGGCACCTGTGCGGGGGCGGGGCGCTGGCCGTGCTGTCTGTCACACCTCCGGGGAGGCCAGTGCCCACTGCGGCCCTCGCGGCAGCGCCGGGCAGCCCCCAGGAGCCCGCCCTTTGCTGCTGGGACCCTAGCCCTCCAGGGAGCCCATTCCACTCCAGGATACACCCTCGGCCCTCGCCTTCCTCACTCGTCCCCACAGCCAGCCTGGGAGGGCGTGGCTTAGTGGGTGATCCATCGGGCAGCTTCCGGCCTCTGCAGGACAAGGGCGAGGGGGCACAGGGCGGCCGCCTTGGGGGCTGGGGCTTCTCCTGAGCACGGGGGGGGCACTGACTCTCAAGCCCCGCCCCTACCGTGTCTGCACTCCCGGGACTCTCAGAGGTTTGGCGTATCCAGTCTGCCCCACGCTGGGCAGGGCAGGAGACCCTGAGGTCAGAGCCACACGGTGGGGACCCCTGGCTCTGTGCACCTGCGGGAGAGGGGTTCCTGGCGCTGCAGCGATGGGGGTGCAGCCGGGCACTGATCTGACATCTTTGGGGGGCCCTCGCCTCCCTCACTCTCTAAGCTGTCCTGGACCAATGCCAGCGCCGGCCCAGCTCTGCAGGGACCTGATGGCTGGCGAGGGGGACAGGAGACGAGGAACCTCAGCCCACAGGCCATGTGCCCAAATGTGAGTCATGGGGCCCTCGCCCCCAGAGGCAGGGACTGCCCTCCGAGATGGCCGCTGAGAAGGGTCCCTGAGTGCCCTGGGCAGTGAAGCCTGCCATGTGTGAGGGCCCGGGGCTGGCTCTTCAGCCAGCTGCCCATCCCTGCAGGACCCCAGAGACGGGGGCAGTGGCGCCTGGCCGCGGCCTGTGGGGGCTCCTTCTGGTACCTGGGGGGTGTCTGGGCCGGGCCAGGGCGCCGTGGGTGACCGCAGGCTGCAGCTGGGCCTCACGTGTTGCAGTATCACCAGGCCAGCGTGGGAAATGCAGGGCACAGAGCAGCGACCGCGTCCCGACGTGGCCCGGCACCCTGCAGCCTGTGCCAGCACCAGCTGCCGCCACCAACACAGAGCAGAACGCCGGGGCCCCCAGGCCTCTCTCCCGGGCACCCGAGCTCTGGCCTCTCTTAAAACTTCCCTGAGGTTCCCAGCCCCCCTCCCGCGCTCTCCCTGCCGGCCCGGGCCAAAGCCCCCCTGCTGTCGTAAGATGTGCTTGTCCCAAACAGCTCAGGAACGCGCCAGCCCGCGCCTGTCCCACAGCGGGCCCTCGGTTCACGGGAGGCCACTTCCCAGTTGGAGAGACCGAGGCACAGAGACCTCGAGACACGGAGCTGGGCGGCGGACGGTCTGGCTCAGGACCCGGTATTCTGTTCAAACCTCTTGAGCCACATTGTGCGGAGGCAGAGGTGAGGGCACCAGGGTGCTGGGCAGGGCACAGCCACGTCCCCTGGGGCCTCTCTGCCCACAGAAGCACCCCGGGGAGCGCAGGCGAAGCTGGTCAGTCCCCCCACGGAGGGGGCAGCCGGAGCCAAGTCACCCCAGGCTGGACGCCCAGGAAGCACCATGGACAGCGGCTCAGCCAGCGGAGTGGCTCCTGGCACCTGCAGGGGCCACAGGTGCTCACGCGGCAGATAGCTCGGATCCCTCCTGCAGGCTCAGAGGGAGGAGCCGTCTGTGCCTCGCTCCTGGCTCCTGGTGGCTGCTGGGGCCCTCGGACCCCTGCCTGCGCCGTTCCACGGCCGCCTTGCTGTGTCTCGGGGGGACAGCAGCCGTTGGATGAGCTGTATCTGTAGTGACTTCTCCGGGCTGATCTCACTCCCAGGCGAGGTCTCGCCTGCAGGCGCCAGGGCTGAGGGCATGCTCACACCTGCTGGGGGACACTACTGAACCCCAATATCACGGGGTCATGTCAGAGCCTCGCACCCACAGGAAGGTTCCCAGCCTCCATCCAAGTAACGCCGTCTGTTCTTTCCCCTCCTGCCTGGCCACAGCCCTGGGCTGGCTCCGGAGGTCCTGGCTCACCTGTGGGCTGCAGGAGGGAGGGGTCCTGGGCTGGGCACCCTGACGCCTCTGCCCCCAGCACACACAGGTCACATGGCACAGAAGCCCACCCTGGTCCCCACGCTTCTCCCCTGGTGTTCCAAGGCCCCGTCTCCATGGTAATCTCACAAATCCTTGGGCTTAGGGGCGGATATTTTCAGTCAAGCTAAACACACCCTCGTGAGAAGGGCTTTGGACGATCCCGAAGGCAAGTAGTAACTGCTCACCGCACCTGCTGTTGTGACTACTTTCGGGTGTTTCCTGGGGCTGCTGGTCCCACCTCGGCTGTCAGTTATAGGAGCTGACACCTGGCTGTGCCCGCACAGGTAGAAGCTTGAGGATCGTGGTCTGATTTACCCACTCGGGGCCAGCGGCTCTCCAGCATTGGGTTCTCCTGCCATCGCCTACAGCTCAGCATTAAGTCCAGGAACAGGGAGGGCGGAGTGAGACCCACGTGGACAGTGACAGCTGCCCTCAGCCTACAAGTGCTGGGGATGGCAGCCGCAGCCAGGACCCAGGCTGCCCGCAGTAGGGGTCGCCTGGACTGGCCCTGGCTTGTGCTGGGCAAAGCCAAGGGCAGGCTGGGGGCTTAGCGTGGACGGTGGGTCTCGGGGGTCCTCACCCTCGTGTCACATTGGAGTCCGGGAAGGGGGCCTTGAGACTGGCCAGCTCAGGGTCCTACGCCAGACCAAGGTGTGCCCGGCACAGGACTCTCACAGAGCTCCCCAGGTGACTCACCTGTGGCCAGGTTGAACGCCAGAGAGGTCCTGTGCTGCCCCAGACCCTCTGTGTCCTGTCTGGAAGCCTGTTGTCCAGGCCGGGCTCCTGCACACCCAGCCCCATGGGGCAGCCCCTCCTGCTGCTGCCGCACCCAGCCTCCTGGGTCACCTGCAGGCTGGGGCGTTCTCTCCCAGAGCTCCCTGCTGCCTGCTGTAGCCACGCCCCTCACCCCCGTTGCCCCGCCTCCTTCAGGTCCTGGCCTAGAAGCACCCTCCTTGGGGGAGCCCCCGGGGTCTCTAACGCGCAGCCCCGACCCCACGCTAGGTGCTTTGTTGTACAACTGCTGGCACAGAGCGGGGCTCTGTGGCATCGCTAAGCAGGGGGACTCTAAAAAGGCTCTGGTCCCCAAACCCGGGGTCTGCCAGTGGGGACATGTGGCGTCAGGTGCCAGCCCGGAGCACTTGCAGAGGGGACACCCAGCTGGGGCTGTCTGCCCTCTGTCCTGTTGGTGAGAGCTGTGGGTCCCCGCTGGCCCGCCCGTGTGTGTGACAGGCGGCCACGCCCGGCCAAGCTGAGGCTGTGCCCCGCGTCGCCCGGCCTCCAGCTGGGACTCCTGGCAGGGCCGACGCTGATGACGTCTCCAAAGCTTTCGCTGCTGCTTTCCCGGGGCTGAAAATCCACAGGCAGACGCGGGTCGGCAAGGGCTTCTTGCTGTCGTTTCAAAGCAGCGCTGGGATGCCGGACACGGCTCTGGAGCAGCCCCAGAAGCCACACACATGGGTCCCTTCCGCACACAGCAGCCTTGGAACGAGGAGAGACAGGGGTTGGGCTCGGGTGGGACAGGGCAGGCAGGACGTGGGACCTCCCTGCTCGGCTCTGCCGCCTGGGCCAGTGGCCTCTCCTGCCCATGCCCCAGACCGCAGGCTGCAACCCGGGACCCCGAGAGCTTGTCTGCCGGCAGCTCCACCACCGTGCGAGAGAACCTCACACAGCGCCTCGGCGAGGGGAACCTGGGCACCTTCCGCCCCTCCTCCCTCTCAGAGCTCCGCGTAGGGCTGCCCCACGCCAGCCGAGATGCAGGGAGGCGACACAGATCCGCAGCACCGAAGCCACACTTACACAAGAAACTGCAGAAATTCAGATCCACCTCGGAAGCCTGTGTGTCACCTGCCACCCCACCTCCACGCATTCCCTAGGGCAGCCACTGAGCCACCTGCACAGGGCAGTCAGGAGCCCCCCACGCGGAAACAAGCCCTCGCCCTCCGTGGACCAGGCGCTCAGGGAGCCGAGCCGGCCATGTAAGTCGTTCAGCCGCCTACGGTGACTCACTCACGCCCCTCTGTTCTCGGTTTCTCTATCAGTACATCCACCTACCCACCCACCCACCCACTTATCTATCCATTCATCTCTCCATCTCTCCACCCATCCACCCACCCATCCACCCATCCACCCACCCACCCACTTATCTATCCATTCATCTCTCCATCTCTCCACCCACCCATCCACTCACCTATCCACTCACCCATCCACCCACCTATCCACCCACCCATCCACTCACCCTCCACCCACCTATCCACCCACCCACCCACCCACTTATCTATCCATTCATCTCTCCATCTCTCCACCCATCCACCCACCCATCCACCCACCCATCCACCCATCCACCCACCCACCCACTTATCTATCCATTTATCTCTCCATCTCTCCACCCACCCATCCACTCACCCATCCACCCACCTATCCACCCACCCATCCACTCACCCTCCACCCACCCATCCACCCACCCACCCACTTATCTATCCATTCATCTCTCCATCTCTCCACCCATCCACCCACCCATCCACTCACCCATCCACTCACCCCTCCGCTAGCCAGAGATCAGACATTCACCGAGAATCAGCCAGGCTCTGCTTCGCACACGGGCTCCAGGATACAGAAGCAGGAACAGAAACGCGAACAGGTGGCATCTGCCTCTCTGTGGGCTTCGTGAGCCCCGTGGGAGCAGACTGTGGCTACCAGTGACGGAACCAGCAAGAGTCCAGGCCCAAATGCAAGGAGACGGGGGTGGTGGGTGTGGTGCCCTGGGAGCCTGGGAGCTGGAGTGGGGGGTGGGAGGTGCAGACTCTGGGGTGGGGCAGGCTATCCCTGAGGGTGGGGCTGCGCCTGTGAGGAGAGGGCGAGGGGCACTCGCTGAGCGGGAGGGAGGGAAGAGGGAAAATTCCTCAGGGCCCGGGAGCCGCAGGTGCGAGAAGCCGGGACCCGGGAGCTACAGGCCTTGGGTTTGCGGGGCGTCAGACGTTCACCGGGGCAGGTGTCTTGCCTCGGCACCGGCGACGTTTTTGGAGCAGAGGGTCCTTGCTCTGTGGCATCCCTGGCCTCTGTGGCCCGGGCGCAGGCAGGGGCGACATCCGGCAGCTGGGCCACACTGGCGCCGCAGAGGCCAGGCCCTGGGCCGCCGGCTCAGTGAGGGGCTGTGGCAGTTTCTCCCTGGAAACTCAGGGCTGCCGGGCTGGGGCGGGAGGAGCGGGAGGAAAACCTGTAGGAGCGCTTGTAATGAGATTTGTTTGTTTATTTGATAGGCAAAGGGGCATCGAGGGGAACAGAGAAGAGGGGAGGGAGGTCTTCCGTCGCTGGCTCACTCTCCAAATACCTGGGCCAGGCTGAAGCCGGGAGCCGGAGCTCCATCCGGAACCCCCACAGGGGTGCAGGGGTCCAAGCACTTGGGCCATCCCTGCTGCCTCCCAGGGTGAGCACCAGGGAGCTGGGTCGGAAGTGGAGCAGTCAGGGTTCACAGCGGCGCTCTGGTGCGCGAGGTGGGTGACCTGCTGCTCCATAATGGCCACTCCTGACAGCAATTAAAGTTTTGTCTTTATTTTATTTAGAGGAACAGACAGAGAGACCATCAGAGAGATCTCCCGCTTGCTGGCTCATTCGCCAATGCCTTGCACAGCCCGGGCTGGGCCGGCCGGAGCTGGGAGCTGGGCGCTCCTCCAGGTCTCCACCCAGGGAGCAGGGCCCCAAGTGTTTGAGCCGCCACTGCTGCCCCCGGGAGTTCCAGGAAGCCGGCACGCGGAGCAGGGCTGGGACCCGAACCCGGCACTCAGGAACCGGTGCTGGTCCCACGTGCATCTCGGGCACCCGGCCACGGGCAGGCGCGCTGACTAAGCAAAACGATTCCACGAAGGGTTAGCATAGGGACCCAGGGTGCTACCTTTAAATAAATAGCAATAATGTACAGCGCCTACTGAATCCGTTACATTGTTCATCCAGCGTCATTTGCGGTTGGCCTGTGTTTGATTAAACACCAGCGTATTTCATGTACGAGTTACACAAGTAAACAGAAAAATCACTTACAGTCACCGCCCCAGGAAAAATGTCTCTCTGCTCTGTCCTGCACGGCGCACTGAGCTGCCGGGGACCCGTGGCTAACTGTGGGGGAGGGGAGGGCCGCATCGGAGGGGGGCTGAGAGCCTCATTTTTCCGATTTAATAAGTTGGAAGCTGCAGAAGTTTTCTGGGAACGCGCAGATTAAAAACTATCGTCGCTGGTTATTTAATCAAATAAATCTCGCATGCGTTGCAAAGTAGCAAATCAGGCAGACAGGAAGCGTCTGGGGAGATCACTCCCACAGCCGGAGCCTTCCCAGCCTCCCAGAGCAGCCCCTGCGCCGAGCCGGCCACGGCTGTGCAGGGCTCCGCCCCGCCCTGGGCTCGGGAGTCCGGGAGTGAGGGGACGGCCACTTGCCCCCGAGGCCAGCTCTCAGTCCAGGACTGTCCTCGGTGCCCAGGGCCCAGTGCCCTGCACGGCGGGAAGCCCTCCGCCTGGCTGGCGCACCCTCAGTCCTGCCCAGAGCCCCGTGGTGGAGGTACCGGCTCGGGGGCCAGGGCAGGTGGCGCACCCGGGAGAGCTCCACGCTGCTCCTTCCTGGACCGAGATCCCAGGAAAGTTCTGAAGGCGCCGTGCCGTGCTGTGGCCGGCTTCCGCCTTCTGAGCACGCGGTGTGGGGGTGGAGGTGGGGAGGGGCTCTCTTTCCCATGTGAGGGTCCCTGGGGCTGCCGAGACGGCCCGCACACACCGGTGACGTCCTCCTGACGGTCATGCCCAGGCCCAGAGGCCACGGCGCTGAGATCCAGGTGTGGGTGGGTGGGGCTCCCCCTGGAGGGCAGGTCCTCTTTTTTTTTTTGTTTATTTGAAAGGCAGAGAGAGAGAGATGGAGAGAGAGAGAGAGAGATCTTCCATCCGCTGGTTCACTCCCCAAATTGCTGAAACAGCCGGAGCTGCACCGATCCGAAGCCAGGAGCCAGGAGCTTCTTCCGTGTCTCCCACGCAGGTGCAGGGGCCCAAGGACTTGGACCATCTTCCACTGCTTCCCCAGGCCACAGCAGAGAGCTGGATGGGAAGTGGAGCAGCCGGGACGTGAACCGGCGCCCATGTGGGATGCCGGCGCTGCAGGCCGGGGCTTCACCTGCTGCGCCACAGCGCCGGCCCCAGGCACTTCTGGGCGTGAGGCGCAGGGCTCCTCTCCTCCGTCTGCAGGATGCTGGCTCCTCTCCCTGTCAGTCTCAGCATCTCCCCGAGGACAGCTGTCACTCAGCCTCAGTGTCCCCAGGAGGACCCCGTCACGGGGCTCAGGCCCCGCCCCTGCATAATCTAGGGTGCTCAGGCCCCGCCCCTGTATAATCTAGGGTGCTTTTGCTTTCAGAGCCTCGACGACATTCGCAAAGGACAAAAGAGGCCACAGCGGCAGGTTCCGGGTGGACGGCCCCATGGCGGCCCTGTGGGCACTGCGGCCCCCTGGCCCTCCCTCCGTGTCCCGTGGGGCTGTGCGGCCTGGCTGTGCTCCCGGGTCTCAGAGGACCCTGCACACTCTCCCGTCTTCCCTTCACTCACACGGGGGGGATCAGCAGCCCCCAAGGACCGGCACCGGGCACCAGGCACAGACCCACCCCACTCCTCCTGGGCTCTGCCGGTGATTGGCGGCCGCTCTGCTGATGGGTGTGGCCATGTGGGGCACGTACTCTGCCCATACGGGTCCTTCAGGTCCCTGCACGGCCAGGGTCTCTGTGCTGGGGGTCCAGGTCCAGGTGGCAAGGGGGGGGCCCGCCCCCGCCCACCTGGTGAGAAGAGATGCAGGCGCTGGCTCAGATCCCACCGACACGCGTCATTCACACTTGTGGAAGTTCCTGGGGGCCAGGAGCCACCGCGGGGTACCCGTGCCCTCACCGCCCGGGGACCGCCCTCCGCCCCTCTGCGCTGTGTGCCCAGCCCACTTGCTCCTGGCTGTTTGTCCTGAGTCTCCCTCTCACCACCAGGGCTGCTCCCTGCTCTCCCTCCCCACTCTGGCCCTGGGTGCCCGTGCAGGCGGGGTCTGCGGGCCAACTCCCCAAGGACCTGGGGCGTGAGCTCAGGTATTCTCCCCCATAGTCCCCCGTTCCTGGACGCCCCCAGGGCCCCAGGTTCCTCACAGCTCTGCCTCCCACTGCCCGGAGAGACCCTGACTCTTTCCCTCCCCACTGCCCCATCCAGCTCATGCTGGTCAGGCGCCCTAGGCCGTCCCTGACACCCATCCTGCGTCCTGCCAGCACCACCCCCTCCACTGACGCCCACCTGGCCCCCACATCAGGACCAGGCTGTGCTTGGAGGCCCTGCCCGGCCCCGCCTCTAGCCACCCCTCCCGGGCCCCACCTCGGACAGAAGCAGAATTCTGACAGCACCGCCCACCCCAGCTGCCCTGCCCTCCTGATGTCCCCGCCAAGGTGTCCCAGCCTCCGTCCTGCCCTGTCCCCCCACCCAGCCTCCCTCCCTCCTGCCCCCAACATCCCTCCCTCTGTCCCTCAGCCTCCCTCCCTTCTGCCCCCCAGCCTCTGTCCCGCCCACCCCCAGCCTCCCTCCCTCTGCCCCCCAGCCTCCCTCCCGCCCGCCCCCAGCCCGGCTCCCCCCCCCCCCCCCCGAGCTCCCAGACACTCTTCTCCTGTCCCTTTGTTCTGACTACCCCCCACCCCGGCTGCGGTGCTATGGGAGGGTCTCCCCGCCTGTAGGGATGCAGGGAACGCCTGTCACTGGATGGCACAGATTTTGGGGCCAATTAGGAATAGAAAGTGAGCGCGGGGCGAGCTGAGCGCCAGGGTGGGTCCCAGGGCCTGCTTGGCGAGGCGGCCCAGCCCCGGGCCAGTGCACCTGCTCCGTCTGTCCCCGCACAAGGAACAGGCTGCACTCCGCTGTAAAAGCCCTGATCTGGCTTTGTTCACTGCAGCATGCATCATTTTAATGAGCTCCGTCCAGCACAGCGTGGGGCGGATCCTGCACGTGCTAGCCGCTCCGATTTCTTCTCTCTCCAACGTTACTGCAATAAAGTTACATGGGGAGGCCCGGTGAGAGCCCCAGGCTGCGCCAGCCGGGCTGACTCTGGCTGGGCGGGGGGGACGGGGACTACACGGTGACGGGAGCCTCCGTCCCTGACCGCGGCCCTCACCACAAGGCCAGACCCCCGCAGAAGGCCTGAGCCCCTCCGCTCCCACCAGGTAACTGAGCACAGCAGAGACAGCAGCCCCTTCCCCTGGGTGCCGGGGCAGGTGGGTGCGTGTCGATAGGCGTGGCCGGGTCAGCGGGCTCGCCTCCAGTGCCCGTTCCGTCCTGCAGGCTTGCTTTGGGGCTGGACGCCCTGTGGGCCCCTCCCAGCACACACCAGACTCTGCTCGGTCCGGGTGGCACTGTGCAGCTCCACAGGATTCGGCCGTGGAGCAGGGCCGTGGCTCCGTGGCCGACTGGCTGGGGCCCGTGGGGAGAGACAGGCCACCCTGCGCTGCTGCGCTCAGAGCTGGGTCCCCAGGGCTCCTCCCTCCCTGCGCCTGCTCCCCAGGTAGCCGGAAGCCTGGGTCCCACTTGGCTGTGCTTACCACGGGGATCGGATCGGGGCCACCCGCGTCCTTGTCGTCTATGACGTGGCCAAGCACCAGCCACTGCTCATAACAAATGAATCGCCCTCTCTGGTCCGGAGATGCCGGCAGACTCGTGGCAGTGGCGGGGGCTCCCTGGGGCCAGCTCAGTGTGGCAAAGCCGGCGTCAGAGCCTCCAGACCTGCCCCGTCCTGGGGCTGCACCCTCGGCCCTGGCCTCGAGGGTGGGTGCCGCCAGGCTCTCCTCGGTGCTGACCGGGTCCTGAACGAAGGGCCCCTGGACCGGGAGGACTGGAGGCAGTCGGGATTCCGCTCCGGTGGGAATCCCGAGATGCCGTCTATCCCTCCGTGCTGACTGGCTGCAGCCGGGTCCCCAGCCCAGATGGGGCAAAGCTGGGTGGCAGCCTTGAGTCTCACAACCACTGTTTTCTCATTACAAGTGGAGAAACAGTCCCTGCTTCCCGAGCGCCAGGCGGCCCCATGCATCGCCAGCCTGTGCCTCTGATGGCCAGAGAGGCGCGTGCACCTGCCCAGGGTCACACAGAGCCCCGGCCGCGCCCTCTGCACCCTCCTGATGGGGCCACAGGCAGGCCACGCCCACCCGGGGGCCTCTCCTGGACGGCTCCCAAGCACTGGGTTCAGCTATGAATAAACAAGGCCACAGCTGCTGTGTGTGACAAGGACACGGGGATCTGCCCATGAGGGCACACCATGAAGTTGGAGAGGCCTTTAGGCGGCCCTGTGCACAGATCCCAGAACTGCAAGCTATCTCTTTAATTATTCATCACGTTACTTTATTTATTAATCACTTGGTTATTAGCTTATCTTTTAACCCCATTTTCCACGAACTTCCAGGCACCCTCGTCCTCTCCTCCCCCTGCTTGGCGAGGCTGAAGAGGGTCAGAGCAAAGCATTGGACCAGCCTCGCCCAGAGCCCAGCGTGGGGCCTCCCCGGCTGCAGAGAACCGGAAACGGCCGGTGAGCGCCGCCCGTCTCTGGCCGCACCTGCCACAGCGTGCTTCAGTCTGCGCCCACGAGGACTCACAGGTGCAGCCCGGGACTCGACACGCTGGTCTTTCACGCAGGTGGGCCGGGCTCAGGAGCCACTGAGTCGAGTCCACCCCAGGGTCTGGGGCGCAGCCAGAAGCTGGGAGGGTTTCGGCGGGCGTGGTCCTTTCTGAGCTCATGCCCAGGCTCTGGGAGAGGCCCCGCCTCCTCCAGACACGTGACCTGGGGCACGTGTGCCACGGCGGGTGTGCCTCGGCGGTCCCGGCATCCGAGGGGAGTGTCGGTGGTGGTGCCCCCCTGTGGGTTCCCCGGAGGCTCAGACCAGACAGACGTCGTGTGGACACACTGGCTGCGCCCCATGAAATCGGGGCCTGTGGGAGTGGGTCAGGGCTCAGAGCCTCCCCGGGGGCGCTGCCACTCACGCGAGTGGCTGCTCCCTGCTGCAGCGCCGTGGGCAGCGCCGTGGGGGACCCCTCGGGCCGTGTGGAGTCCTGGGGCTCAGCAGCCGCCTTCCCTTACATGTGTGCAAAAGCGACGTCCTCCGGTTTCCACGGCAACAGTTCTAAGGGCAGAGATGTGGTTCTCAGGGATGGAAGCCACCTCCCCTCCCCTCCCCCTCCCCTCCCCCTCCCCTCCCCCTCCCCCTTCCCTTCCACTCCTCCCTCCTCCCTCTCCACTCCGCCCCCTCCCCCTCCCTGTCCCCTCCTCCCTCCCTCCCCTCCCTCTCCCCCTCCTCCTCCCCTCCTCCCTCCTCCCCCCACTCCTCCCCTCCCTCCCTCCCTCCCCACCCCTCCCCTGCTCTTCCCTCCTCCCCCCCCACTCCATCCCTCCCTCTGCCCCTGCCTGTCCACTCCTCCCTCCCTCCCCTCCCTCTCCCCCTCCTCCTCCCCCTCCTCCCTCCTCCCCCACTCCTCCCCTCCCTCCCTCCCTCCCCTCCCCTCCCCTGCTCTTCTTCCCTCCCCCTCCCTTCCTCCTCCTCTCACCCTCCATGCTCTAGGCTTGTGAGTGGCTTCCTGCAGGCGGGCATCCTGGCAGTCACAGGGGCTCGGCACTGACTGGCTGCTGCCCTGGGAGCCCTCAGGGGCCAGCGGGAAGCCAGATGGGCACAGGCACATCCAAGGTGCCACAGGCCCCTGCGGTGACCTGGGCCCCCTGCAGACCCTGGGGAGCTGGGGAGGAGGGTGTCCCTGAGCCAGGCTCTGTGGGGACGCCCTGATCCTGCCCTCCTGGCCCAGCCCTAGCTTCCCAGGCCACCTGCTCACCTTGGGCCCTCATGTGTGGGGCGCAGACGTAGGCTGACATCACCGTGGGACCCTGTGAGATTCCAGGTTCCCAAAGTCAGGGGCACCCAGCTCCCCCGTCTCCCTCTGCAGCCCCGGCCGGCCCCCTACCCTGTGCCCACACTCCGTGTCCCTGTGCGGCGGGTCTGGCCCCTTTCTCCAGCTCAGCTGGGGGTCTGGTGTCCCCTTCTCCTCCCTGATATTTGAAAATGCTCACGCATTCCTGCCGGGGAGGTAGCAGGCGGACCCCAGCACCCCGCCCGCCCGGGACCAGCCTGGGCCCTCTGGGCGGAAGAGCACAAAGGACCCAGTCCCTGACCCAGACCCCGGCCCCGGGGAGGGCATGGCCCCCCCTTGCTGACACAGGTGGGAGGGGCCTGCCTGGGGGCTCAGGGGTCCCAGCAGAGCCTGGGAAGAGCAGCTCCAGGGGGGCTCTGGGGGCACAGTGCCTCCTGGTGGAGAACAGGCCCCCCCAGAGGTGCTGGAGGCAGAGAAGGGGCCTGGGGGCAGTCAGCCCCCCGGCTCTTGCATGGGGGGAAAGGGGACATTGAGCTCATGGTTTTGGGAGTTTAAAGTCCGAATGGCACGGCCCAGCCTTTGGCTGTGGCCAGGGGCGACTGGCGGGTTGTGGAAGCCGAGAGAGAGGCTGGTCCCAAGCCTCGTCAGGGGCACTGTCAGGGCTCCTCCTGACATCCCCGTGGCCTCTTTTTTTTTTTTTTTTTGACAGGCAGAGTTAGACAGTGAGAGAGAGAGAGAGAAAGAGAGAGAAAGGTCTTCCTTCCTCTGGTTCACCCCCAAATGGCAGCCACGGCCGGCACTGCGCTGATCCGAAGGCAGGAGCCAGGTGCTTCCTCCTGGTCTCCCATGGGGTGCAGGGCCCAAGGACCTGGGCATCCTCCACTGCACTCCCGGGCCACAGCAGAGAGCCGGATCGGAAGTGGAGCAGCCGGGACTCGAACCGGCGCCCATATGGGATGCCGGTGCTGCAAGGGGTGGCTTCACCCTCCATGTCACTGCTCTGGCCCCTGCCTAGATTTTTAAATTCTCTCTCTCTCTCTCTCTCTCTCTCTCTCTCTCTCTCTCTCTCTCCAGCTGTCTCAGGAGGGCGGGTAGAGTCTAGTTCCTGTTACCCTATCTTTGATGAAAGCTGCATTGATTTTTAAAATTTGCCTCAGCCAGGAGCGGGCTTTGCTAGAAATGCTTATTCAGCAAACACGTGTTTCCTGAACGACCCGTGCCCGTGCCCGCCTCTGCTTAGGCCTGGGGAGGGGCAGTGGTGTGGCCGAGACCCCGCCCTCCCACCCCAGGAGTCTCACAAGGTCATTTAGTGGCTGCTGTGACAAGGGAGGGTTTCAAAGCCGACGGCACCAGCCCGCTGGGGACTCCACTCAGAGTGGGGCCGAGCGCAGGGAAGTGGCTCCCAGCGGGCTGTGGGATGCACCGGTGGAGGACAGAGCCGTGCCATGGCCTCACCGTGCGGGAGAGCCCCTCCTCCACCTGCACGACTGCCCGCAGGGGCCACTGGTCCCCTCGCCATGCTGGCCACCACCCTGCCTTCCACCAGCTCAACAGCAGGCAGATGTCTGTGCCACGCCCACCGACTGCCCAGGTGCTGAGAACCCGTGAGGTTCTTCCACGTGGAAACGAAATGGCAGGGGCATGGGAGGGAGGGGCAAAGGAGGGAGGGGCAGGGGCAGGAGACGAGCAGGGGCAGGGGAGGGGGAGGGAGGGGAGGGGGGGGCCGGAGAGGGGCCAGAAGCAGGGGCTCGGCAGCGCTGGGGGGACTGGACAGGACAGGTGCCAAGCCGGGGTAAAGCTGCCGCTGTCGGGGGCGTCTGTGACCCGAGGTGGGGGAGTGGCGGGCAGGTGCACACAGCACAGACGGGGCTGGGGGCGGGGACTCGGCTGTCTTCACCGGGGTTGCGCTGGGCATCGGTGGCTGTGGTTGAGTGGGACGGGGGGTGGGAAGGGGTAGTCAGGGGCCCTGAGGAGGGGGCACGGGGTCAGGACTGGACTGCGGCTTCTCCGGCGACTGGACCGCGGCTTCTCCGGCTGCAGCAGTCTCTGCAGGGCCAAGCAGAGAGGACACTGGGCCCAGCCCGGAGCGGACAGAGCGCGGGTGGACATGGGGGAGGACCGGGCCCCTGAGCCTGCGCTGGGAACCGCCCCAGATTGAACTCTGCAGATGCACGAAGCAGGGCTCCAGTGTCCCGGCCGCGCCCCGGCTCAGCCCAACCCCACGCCCCACTCCCCCGCTTGTCACTCGCTCGGGGCCAGGACCTGCAGGAGGAGGAGGGAACCATTCCAGGGCCACGCTCGCTCAGTTTGCCCTGGGCTCGCCGCCACCGGGAATCGGCCGCGGGCGACGGGCGCCCTGGCTCCTGCCGCTGGGCCTTGCCCACGGGCCGCACCTGCTCCCAATGGGCAGAAGCCACCAGGGGCCTGGTTTGCCCAGCGCCTCCCTGAGGCTCAGAGCTGGGGCCCCCGACCGTGGACACGCCCGGCCCCTGGGGCAGCAGCAGGTCACCGCGGCCGCTGCACCCGCGGCAGAGCCCACGCTTATTATTCTCGCCCAGGAGGCTTCCGCAGGGGCCGGCGCAGCGGCTGGGATGCACAATTATTGCTTCATTAAAGATTGATCACGCGTGCGCTCGGCCATCGAAGTAATGGCCCTGCCGAGCCGGTAATTGGATGATAAACGGTCTCGCGCCGGCTCCTGC
This sequence comes from Sylvilagus floridanus, assembly GCA_949820135.1. Classification (NCBI taxonomy): domain Eukaryota; kingdom Metazoa; phylum Chordata; class Mammalia; order Lagomorpha; family Leporidae; genus Sylvilagus; species Sylvilagus floridanus. The sequence goes on along the minus strand of CATKVR010000057.1, from coordinate 10,512 downwards.
CAGTCCCTTGCAGCTCTGCCCAGAGCCGGCAGCCCTCCCCTCCCCCAGAGCAGGAGCAGGCGGACCTGGGCTCCCGGGGAGGCCAGCGCGGGGGTCGCAGGGGCCGGGCGGGGCTGTGTCCACCTGACCCAGGGCCATCGGGCCACCGGCCAGCTCCGCGGGCTTCAAACATGTCCGGCCTGAATGCATTGAGGCGGGAGATGCGTGCCGTTCAGGTCACAGCACCATGAAGAGCAGATTGGCAGGACGGGCGCCTGGGCCGGCAGGAGCCTGAGCAGCTGCTCCCTCGCTCGTCCTCTGTCCTGCGCAGGGGGTGACTCACGGAGACCCATGGCCGGGAGGGGTGGGGGGGCGGCAGGAAGCCATTGGATCGAGTGAGCACCAGCCGGCTTGTCCACCTCCGCCACCCCCAGGGCACGAGAAGCAGGTGTGGCGCGGTCGGTGCTGGTGGAGCAGGGCTCCGGACGGTGGGGGCAGGACCGGCATGCAGGGGGCAGGACTGGCATGCAGGGGGCAGCTCCCGGCCTCCCGACACAGATGCAGAAGTGTCTGGAGCCGGGATTCTGATGGGGGGGGCAGTGGTCCAGGGCCGTGAGAGGGAAGTTGGCCAAGCTGGGGTGCTCCCCTGCAGGCTTCCTGGAGGAGGTGGCCTTCGTTGGGCCACCAGGGACCCAGGTTCCCGGGGCTGAAGCACTGCCCGCCCCTCCTCATCCCACACTCGTGGGAGGCGCATTTTTGTGGGAATTTCTGCCGCTGCCCAGTCTCACACCCCCTGCCCCCACACACCCCAGCCCTACACGCCCCCACTGCTCCACAGCCCCAGCCCCCACACTCCCTGCCCCCACAGACCCCAGCCCCCACACACCCCAGCCCTACACGCCCCTGCTGCTCCTACACATCCCCACTGCTCCCACGCACCCCAATCCTCACACCCTCACTGCTTCCTTACACACCCCAGCCCCCACACACCCGCTGCTCCCACATGCCCAGCCCTCATGCCCCCAGCCCCCACGCACCCCAGCCCACACATGCCCACTGCTCCCACAGGCCCCCGCTACTCCCACGTGTCCCCAGCCCTCACGCACCCCTGCCCCCACAACCCCGGCCCCACGCACCCCCAGCCCCTACACTGGGTCCAGTCTCCTGGGTCCCCCTTGGCCTCTGAGCTGTGGCGCTGGAGCCACACCCGAGCCCCGGCGGGGTCCTCCTGGCCAAGGCTCCACGGGGCCCGCCGGGGCACAGGCGACCCTTGGGAGTCCTTCCTGTTTGCTGTGTGTCCTGCGGTCCAGTGAGGACCAGGGCACCCGAAACCTGGCGGGGGGCAGCCAGGGTCCCTGCGGGGCGGGGCTTCCCTCTGCTGCACCACCTTAGGCAGCTCCTGCTCCTTCTCTGGGCCGCGTTGGGGGGGCAGCAGGGAGACCCTGATGCCTGGGGTTCCGACGCCTGGCAGGGACGGGCTCCCCACAAGCTCATCTCCCTCTCCCCTCTTGCAGGCAGGTCAAGAACAAGTGATCGGGGCCAGCGCCATGGCACAGTCGGCTAAGCCTCCACCTGTGGCACAGGCATCCCATATGGGTGCTGGTTCGAGTCCCGGCTGCTCCACTTCCGATCCAGCTCTCTGCTGTGGCCTGGGAAAGCAGTAGGAGATGGCCCAAGTGCCTGGGCCCCTGCACCTGCGTGGGAGACCAGGATGGAGCTCCCGGCTCCTGGCTTCAGCCTGGCCCAGCCCTGGCCATTGCGGCCATCTGGGGAGTGAACGGTGGATGGAAGATGTCTCTCTCTCTCTCTTTCTCTCTCTCTCTTTCTCTCTCTCTCTGCCTCTCAAATAAAAAAAGAGCAGGTGGCCCCCGGCTGGTGTCCTCCAGGCGCAGTGGGTGCCCGAGGCGGCCCAGGTATCTCATGCAACCGGCGTCCCAGGTCCAGGTCCGGCTCCGGCTTCTGCCGACGAGGGAGCCTGGAGGGGCTCTAGGACCTGCTTCCTGCCTCTCCTGCAGAGACCCCGACTTGGGGTGGGGGGAGGGGGAGCTTCCTGCACTCGCCCTCCCCTCCCGCCACCTGCAGAGTCCAATTCATCAAAGTGGCGAGGGCGGCAGGGGGCACCGCCCGCACCACGCCATCAGCTCGCTCTGTCGCATCAGCAAATGCCGCGGCGACTCCAGGGAGCTGGCGTCAAGGGCCCATCTCGGGGGAGGGGCGGCCGGGGCCCCCCACGGGACGGGGCGGCTCTGTGGGGCGGGGGAGGGGCCCTGGGCAAGGGGGCGGGGAGGGGAGCAGGGTGGGGCGCCCCCGCACTGCCGGATGGGGCCACGGCGCTCTTGTCGGTGGGGAGCCGACCACGGCCACTCCGGAGGTTACAGGAGGTGGAATCCGAGAGGAGAGCTGTCCCGATTGTCCCCCAGGTGTCAGGGACTCAGCACGCGAGGATTCAAACCCTGAGAGACAGAGAGACAGAGAGTCTCAGCTGGAAAACACGCTGTGCGTCCCGGCGGCCACCAGAGCTCTGCCAGCCGGGACTGTCGTGCGGGGCCACAGTCTGGTCCCGGCTCCTCCTGCAGGCCGCCCCTCCCACCCACGGACACGTGCCACAGAGAGGGAAGCCTCCTCGTCACAACCGAGCTTGGGCGAGGCGGGCTGCAACGGCACGGGCCCTGCCCCGGGGCTGCGTCTCCCACAGGCGTCCGGGAGGGGTGAGGGTGCTCGTTCCCGGGGCCGGCTCCGTCGGCAGGGTCACGGTGGCGCCGTGCAGCTGCAGGGCTTGTGACTGGGCCGGGGACCGAGGACCGCAGGAGAGCTCGCTGGCTGCCAAGAGCGGGCGTGCGGTGGCCGGCGGGAGCCCGTGCCCCCCACTCCCGGGCTCGGGCCCTCGGCTGCCCCGTGCTGCATTGAGGGACCTGGGGCCCCGGCCAGCCTAGTCGTGGCCTGGTGTCCAGCAGGATCTCAGGATCGCTGTCCAGAATCCTCCAGGAAGCTCGGGGCAGGGGGAGGGGGGGCGTGGTCCCAGCTTTCACGGGCAGGTGTGTCCAGTTCCAAAACTGCTCCCTGGACCAGAGCTGGCCTGGGTGCTGACAGGGCCCAGGGGTCCCCTGGAGCCTCCAGGGGCAGGTGGGGCCCAGGTGTCCACGAGAGAGGGCCCAGGATCACCTGGGTGGTGACCACCCAGACCTCTGGTGCCACTGCCCGCCCAGCCCTGCACAGCCACCCACGCCACCCAGCGCGGACCGCAGAGCTCCCCCTGCGGGCTGTGTGTGCCCAGCCTAGCACCATGCCCCCCCCCCCGTGTGCTCTGTCACAGGAGAGACAGGGCCTGGGGAGGTGGCTCCTCGCTGGGCGGCAGCCCCGGCCGCCAGGCGCCTGCTCGGGTCCCGGAGCGGCCTCTTCCGGGAAGGCTCATTAGCAGGCCGGGAGCTGGCGACGGTGGACGCCCGTCCGGCTCCATTAGCCTCCTCCCACTTCCCAGCCCGCGTGGAGCGGCTCTTCCTTCCCAAGCACCCGGCCCTCTGAGGACTCTGGGAAAAGAACACGTGTGCGGGGTCCGTGGGGGGGCCCCCCGGGCAGCTATGGGCGCTGGTGCTTACCCGTGTTCCTGCCGTGGTGCCCGCCTGCTCCCCGGGCTCACGGCCACGCGTGCTCCTGCCGGGGCCTGGGCAGTGGGGCGGAGCCGGTGCCCCCTCTCTGGTCATTCTAGGTGGGCACGGGGCTCAGAGGGGACGTGACGATGGCCCCTCCCAGAGGGACTGCAGGACGCCGGGCAGGTGCGCTGAGGATGAGGTTGGGTTTGACACCTGACGCTGCCCACCACCCGCCTCAGCTTCTGCTCTGAGCAGACACAGCGGGCGGGGTGCAGGCGCTGGGTCTGGGTGTGGCCAGGGTCCCTGCCCTGGGCCAGCGGTGGCTTCTGGGAGGGCGGGGCAGGGCCACGCGTGATGTTTCTAGGACACACGGGTGTTGGCGGATACCCGGCGCCACAGCCAAGGCGGCCGCTGGGTCTCCCAGGCACCCTGTGGGTCGTCGCCCCCAGAGGAACTGGTTCACCGCACTTCCGGGTCAGTAAGGAAACCTCCCCGGGGGGCCTGGCTCTCACCTCCTCTAAAGGGGGCGGGGCCCGGGGGCGGGGCCAGGGTCCCTGTGTGCCTGCCTGGGTTTTGCGTCCGGCAGCTGCTGAGATCCGTCTTCTGTCACGGAACTCCGGAAGCCGGGTGACTGCAACGGGCAGAGGTTCTCTGAAGACAGGCGGTCCAGCCAGGAGCAGGTGCCCGCTCAGCGCCCGGCGCTGCCTCTTCCCGAGAGGGCAGCTCTGACCCAGCCCTGGGCGGCCGCCCTCCTCCACCACGCACGCCCTGCCGACCTGTCCTGCCCCCACTGGACGCTGGGCTCCCGGGGTGGCCGCTTTGGCCTGGGCCCAGCTCAGCACGCGGTCGGCGCCCCCGGCACCCCGGAGCGACACCGCGTTTGCAGCGAGGCCACCGCGTGAGCTGCAGTCCAGAGCGACCGGGGTCCCAGCAGCACAGGGACGGCTGGAGCCAGGCGGGCACCGCGGGCAGGTGAGGACGCGAGGACGTGGGAGGACCTCCAAGGCGAGGAGCCAGGCCTCAGGAGGAGCCCCCAGCCCCAACGTGCTGCGCCCTGGACCTGGAGGTTGTCGGCAGGCCGCCAGCGTGCGGGGTGCCCTTGCGCCCAGGGCTTTGTAGCTGCGTCTGGGCTCGGCGGCTTGGATGCCTGAAGACAGCCGAGGCCGACCAGGGCGGCCCCCACCGCAAGGCCCAGCCCCGCCCTCGGCAGCCCCCATGCCCCCTCTGGCCGCGGCCCGGCGCCCGCCTGCTGGGCCTGCCCTGGTTCGCACTCCTCAGCTGCTCCAGATTCCAGGGCCGGCCGCGCTGCTCCTGCACCTCGGAGACGCTGGCGCATTTCATCTCCGCGAGCGAGCTCCCAGCCCGGCAAGGCCAATTATCCGGCGCGTGGAGCTGCGCCGCCGGCGGCCGAGAACCTCGCTCAGAAAGCTGCGGGTTTCATTTCAGGCCCCAGGCGGGGCTGCGGGGTCACGGAGGACGAGCAGGCATATGACTGTGCACGTGGGCTGCTGTGTGCATCTGCGTCCCTGCTGGGCGTCCACACCAGCAGCCCAGCCCCGTCCTGCAAAGTCAGGGCACTGGGCCTCAGTTTCCCCATGGGTGCATCGGTGCCCGCCGAGGGCTGACTGACAGCTGTGCCGTCTTCTTCCCCTTCCGGGTTGGTCCTCCCGAGCAGCCCAGGCGGTGGGTGGAGTCGATCCTGCCAACGTGCCCATCCCACAGAGCCAGCACCCCGGCCCTGCACGGGTGGTGGACGGGCCCGATGATGCAGGGGCGGAGTGGTGCCGTGAGAGCTCCCAGAAGGCAGGTGCACTAAGGAGGAGGGGCTCCTTCCGGGCATTTCCGCCCAGCACCGGCTAATAGCCACCTTTATGTTCTGAGCAAGTTACCCCAGAGGATTTTAAGGGCAATGCCTTCGGCTCTGGCAGCTGTTAAAAGCCCAATTAAAGTTTATGGTGCCGGGCGGGAGCTGGACCTCCCGGATGACTGCAGGCTGAAGTCCTCCTGGGAGCCAGGAAGGGCTCGTGCACGCGGGCAGCAGCCCCTCACCCCCGCACCGTTGTGCGCGGTGGGACGCGGAGCTGTGGGGAGTGCACTTACCCACACCCCGCATGAGATGGCGAGAGCTGGGATCGAGGAGTGAGGACACAAACAATGGCTCCTGTGGACACCCCCCCAGTGAGGAAGGCCCCCCTATGCACCTGCCCAGCCCCGGCCGCAGGGCCGTCATGGGGGCAGTAACCACTGTAGGTCCCCTGTGTCCCCCTGCCAGGTCACCACGTCACGGGTCCTGACGCTGGGGGCCCTTGGAGCGGGTCTCCTGCTGCGCTGCTGGTGGCATCGCCGCCTCCAGGGCCTGGGGGATGGGCATGGCTGTCCAGGGCCTTCCAGGCAGAGCGCAGTCCCCACCCAGGGCTGCCCCGGGGATGTGCCCTGGGGACCCCTCCCCTCGTGTGTCCTGGACCCAGCGGCTTCCGTACGGCAAACTCAGGGAACACAGGCAAAGCCCTGGGCAGCCTCCGTGCCTCCCCCGGCGCCCTCCGTCCTCTCTCATACGACGGCGCAGGGAGTGCCCTTCGGGGAGGCCCATGAGAGAGGAGCGGGCGCCCAGGGCCCAGCCAGGTGCCCGAGGGCGGACAAGGAGTGTCCCCAGATGCCACGGGTCCCCGCTGAGCCACGCCCATGCCCTGTGCTGGAGTCCCTCGTGACACAGCCAGAGACGGCCCGGGTCCCACACTGCCCCGGTCAGTGCGGCTCCAGGTCAGTGCGGCTCCAGGTGGTGCCGCCCACGGGGCTGGAAGGCTGACCTGCACTCACGGGCAGGCAGCCGCAAGGAGGCCCGGACAGCAGACCTCCCAGCGTAGACACCGGGGCACGGCCTGGACTGAGCCCCACACCTGCAGGCCTTGTGTCCGCAGCACACGCACAGACACACACAAGACGTGCCGACCTACACACAGAGATGCACGCTTATGGAGACACACGCATGCAGACACGTATGCACATGCATGCACGTGTGCACACAGGGACGTGCACATATGCACACACAGACACGGACACGTGCACACTGACACGCGCACTAGCACAGAAAGCCTTCCGCAGCCACCGTCTTCCCCTCGACCCCCGCCTGGAGAGAGGGCGCCTGGACTCAGGTGTCACCCATGGACACTCGGAAACCTCGGCAGGGGACGGGGTCTCGGGAGACGTTGCTGCGCCCGACACCCGGCGGGGGTGAGGATGAGGCCCGTGTAGTGCGCAAGCTCCTGGGGCAGGCGCAGGGCCCCGCCGCTGGGACGCCTCCGCCCCAGACCAGAGCATCGGGCTCAAGTCCCAGGGCACTCTCGCCGAGGGCTCCAGGGTCTGGGCTCCCGCTCCTGGCTTTGGTCCGGCCACGCTTGCCGTTGTGAGCATCTGGGGGAGTGAACCAGCGGATGGGAGGGCTCCGTCCCTCTCCCTCCCTCTCTCTTCTCTCTCCCTCCTCTCCCCTCTCTCCTTCCCTCCCCCTCCTCCTCCCGCTCTCTCTCTACCCTCCCCCCTCTCTCTCTCCCTCTCTCCCTCCCTCCCTCTCTCTTCTCTCTCCCTCCTCCCCCTCCCTCCCTCTCCCTCTCTCTCACACACACGTGCACGCGCACACACACACGGAAGCAAGGCGGTCTGAGTGTGTGGTAGCAATGGGGCCGCGTGGGCCGCCCCTCGCTCTTCCTCACTTCCTGCCAGGAGGCGACCGCACCACAAAGGCACAGACGTCCCTGGCTCAGGCTGTGGCCCCCTCCCGGGAGCTCCTTCCCCAGCTAAGGCCACGTGGACAAGCCGTGGCAGCCCCGCCGGGTGGCCCTCCTGGAGAGCGCCCAGCCAGCTCCGACAGCCCCGGGTGGGGCGGGGTCTCCTTCTCGGGCAGGAGGCACCCAGAGAGCCTGCTCACCATGGTGTCCAGAGCTGTGACCGACCTGGGGTAGCCCTGTGCTGTGGCCGCTCCCTGTGAGTGCAGAGGCCGCGTGGGCACAGAAGCCCCACTGGTGTGTAAGCGGGGCCATCCTGAGGCAGAGGCCGTGGTTTGGAGCTGCGGCCCCAGGCCCGGGCTACTCGGAGCTTGCACGGAGCCTGCGGAGCCTCCGGTCTGCCCGCCTTTGGGTTCCAGCCGCCTCTCCTCTCTGTCCAAACGCGCCCCCCCGATCCCGTGGCACCCCCAGCCAGGGCAACGCCGGCTCCCACGTGGGCTCCCTAAGCCCGGGGAAGCCCTGCCGTGACCCGGCCCGGTGTCGAGTGCGGTGCTGACTTCCTCGGACCCATTGGGGCCCCCGTGGGACCCCCGGACGCGACGGGGCCAGAGTGCAGAGGGCAAGGCCGCCGCTGGCTCCTGCAGGCCGGGTGTGCGGTGGGAGCGCAGTGAATCCTCGCTGGCTAAGGGAGCTCGGCACGCGTGTTCGTGGAAACCGCCGGAATCCGGCTGCTCCCAGGCCTCGTTCTCCCTCCTGGCATCGGAGCAAGGCTGAGTCACAGGGGAGCTATCTTTATCCCTCGCCCGTCCGCCCAGCGGTGACGGCTCCGGGGACGGGAGGCACTGGCGTCGTCTGCACGAGGCTCCCCTGCTAGCTCCAGGTCCCCCTGCCTCGGGGACTTGGGCACAGAGCCCGCGACGCCAATGTTAGCGCCAGGAATGAGGGCGGTGTGGGAGGCAGCGGTGGGCTGTGTCCCCAGTTCCTGGCAGGGTAAGGAGAGCGGAGGGGGCTGCTGGCCGTGCAGGAGGCAGAGGGCGGGGCCAAGCCAAGGGCAGCTGAGCGAGAGCCGGTGGCCGCCCCGGCTCCCGTGGAGGGGCTCAGCGGGGCATCCACCCGCACCGCCGGCTCGGGCCGCGGCAGCCAGGCAGGAACATGCGTGAGGGCACCAAGGCACCCCCGAGAGCCTCCCCAGAAATCAGCTGTTTGCAGGCGCGGCTCACTTTGGAATGAGCGCTCTGAAAGTGAAATTAAGAAATAATTCTGGGCTGGCTCCGTGGCTCACTTGGTTGATCCTCCGCCTGCGGCACCAGCATCCCATATGGGCACTGGGTTCTAGTCCCGGTTGCTCCTCTTCCAGTCCAGCTCTCTGCTGTGGCCCGGGAGTGCAGTGGAGGATGGCCCAGGTGCTTGGGCCCTGCACCCCATGGGAGACCAGGAGGAAGCTCCTGACTCCTGGTTTCGGATCGGCTCAGCGCATCGGCTGTAGTGGCCATTGTGGGGTGAACCAACGGAAGGAAGACCTTTCTCTCTGTCTCTCTCTCTCACTGTCCGCTCTGCCTGTCAAAAACAAAAAAAAAGGGAAGTAATCCTGGGGCTGGGGCTGGGGCTGGGGGCTGGGGGCTGTGGTGGAGCGCGGGTGAAGCCGCTGCCTGTGAGGCCTCCTGGGCCAAGTCTCAGCTGCTCTGCTTCCCATCCAGCCCCTGCTGTCGCCTGGGAGAGCCGTGGGAGACGGCCCGAGCGCTTGGGCCCTGCACCCGCCGGGGGGACCTGGATGGAGCTCCTGGCTCCTGGCTTCGGCCTGGCCCAGCCCCAGCTTTTGCATGCATTTTGAAGTGAACCAGCGGATGGGGGACCTCTTCCCCTTCCTGCCTCTTGAATGAAGTGGGACAAGGGTCACACGCCCGAATGTTAGCACCTCCGTGCCCTTGGCTCAGGCCCCGTCTTCCGTGATGTGACACCAAAAGCAAAAAGCACAGAAGGGAGGAACGAGACTCAGGCTGGATCAAACCGGAAACACCCATGCTCCAGACCTGCGGCGCCAAGCCGACGGCTGAGAGTGGAGGAGTGGCCGTGGCGATGCAGCTGGCCAGGGGCTGTACCGGGACCGAACTACCAGCTGTCGCCACCCGGCCACCAGACAGACGACCCCATGGCCCCGGGAGGGCGGCGGCGGCCTTGGCCTTTCTCCCAAACTCTCCAGGGGTCGGCGGAGCGGACATAGCAGGATGTGGCCTGGGACCCACGAGGGCAGGCAGGAGCCAGTGAGGACTGGGAGGCAGGGTCCCGCTGGTGCGGCCGGTTTGGGAACAGCCTGGCAGGTCACACTCGGTCCCTGTAAAACCCCCGTGTGTCCCTGAGCTGCCCGCCGGGTCAGACTGGGCATCAGAACTCACACTGGGAGGCCCACGGCCGCACCGTCCTGGGAGCAGCCGGCCACGGCCACGGCCACAGCCACACTCGGCCACACTCTGGCTCCCAGGGCAGTGGCTGATGCGTGCAGCCCCTGCCAGGCGGCACAGAAGCAACCGCAGGGCAGCTGCGCGCTAGGGGCCCTGCCTTGTCGTATAACGGCCATGCTCATCGGCCGCGGAGCCCAGGCGAGGCCAGGGAGCAGCGGGTGGCTGGGAGGTCTTCAGTCAAGTCCGTGTGCCCCAGCACTGGGCCCTGACTTTCTCTTTCTGCAGCACTGGGGTCCCAGCGGAGCTGCTGAGCCAGCACCAGGCAGTCCAGGGAAGGGGTGAGGGCAGGAGGGCGGCTCGCGGGCCCGGCTGTACAGCTGCCTCGCCACCGCGATGCCAGCACGGCCCGAGGCGGGACTGGCCTCCAGCTACAGAGCCTCGGGGGACCCACCAGGCCAGGGGCCTGCACCTGAGACAGTGAGTGGCCACAGTCGTGGGCAGAGGTGCAGGGACGGCAGACAGGGAGGGGGCACCGCGCCCCCTCTGGGGAGTCTTCTGGGGGTGGCGTTGCCCCATCCTGCAGACGCATGCTGTCGGGGATGGGGGAGGGCGCTGGCCCAGCTCCGACCCCAGCAGAAGGAAGCCCCGTGTCTGCCCGGCTGGGGCCAGGGGACGTCCTGACTCCGGGATGGGGCCTGACTCGGAGCCCTCCCCTTCCCTCCCCTTCTCCCCTCTCCTCCCCTTCTCTCCTATCCCCTCCCCTCTTCTTCCCACCCCTCCCTTCTTCTCCCCTCCCCTCCTCTCCCCTCCCCTCCTTTCCCCTTC
>CATKVR010000056.1:80000-82500 GCA_949820135.1 Sylvilagus floridanus | reverse complement strand
CTAGTGCTAGGTCTAGGGCTAGGGGTAGGGTTAGGGTTAGGGCTCGGGTTAAGGTTAGGGCTAGGGTTAGGTTTCGGGTTAGAATTAGGGCTAGGGCTAGGGTTTGGGTTAATTTTAGGTTTAGGGCTAGGGTTAGGGTTAGGGTTAGGGCTAGGGATAGGTCTAGGGCTAGGGCTAGGGCTAGGGTTCGGGTTGAGGTTAGGGATTGCGCAAGGATTAGGGATAGGGCTAGGGTTAGGTTTAGGGTTAGGGTTAGGGCTAGGGCCAGAGGTAGGGCTCGTGATAGGGATAGGGTTAGGTCTAGGGCTAGGGCTAGGGTTAGGGCTAGGTTTAGGGTTAAGATTAGAGTTAAGGCTAGGGCTAGGGTTAGGGTTACATTTAGGGCTAGGGTTAGGGTTAGGTTTAGGGTTAGGGCTAGGGCTAGATCTAGGGCTAGGGCTAGGGCTAGGGTTAGGGATAGGGTTAGGGCTAGAGATAGGGCTAGGGCTAGGGCTCGGGCTAGTGCTAGGGTTAGGGTTAGGGTTAGGGCTAGGGCTAGTGTTAGGGTTAGGGTTAGGGCTAGGGTTATTGTTACGGTTAGGGTTAGGGTTAGGGCTAGGGCTAGGGCTAGGGCTAGGCCTATGGCTAGGGCTATGGCTAGGGTTAGGGTTAGGGTTAGGTTTAGGGCTAGGGCTAGGGTTAGTGTTAGGGTTAGGGTTAGGGCTAGGGCTAGTGTTAGGTTTAGGGCTAGGGCTAGGGCTAGGGCTAGGGCTTGGGTTAGGGTTAGGGTTATGGCTAGGGCTAGGGCTAGGGCTAGGGCTAGGGTTAGGGTTAGGGCTAGGGCTAGGGCTAGTGCTAGGTCTAGGGTTAAGGTTAGGGCTAGGGTTAGGGTTTGGGCTAGGGTTAGGTTTAGTGTTAGGGTTATGGTTTGGCTATGGTTAGGGTTAGGGTTAGGGTTAGGGCTAGGGCTAGGTCTAGGTCTAGGGTTAGTGTTAGAGTTAGGGTTAGGGTTAGGGCTAGGGCTAGGGCTAGGGCTAGGGCTAGGGTTAGGGTTTGGGTTAGGATTAGGGTGAGGTCTAGGTCTAGGGCAAGTCTAGGTTTAGGATTAGGGCTAGGCTTAGTGTTAGGGCTAGGGCTAGGTCTAGGGCTAGGGCTGGGGCAAGGGTTAGGGTTAGGGTTAGGGTTAGCTCTAGGGTTAGGGTTAGGGTTAGGGCTAGGGCTAGGGCGAGGGCTAGGGCTAGAGCTCGGGTTAGAGTTAGTGTTAGGGTTAGGGCTAGGGTTAGGCCTAGGGCTAGGTTTAGGGTTAGGGCTAGGGTTAGGGTTTGGGTTAGGGTTAGGGCTAGTGCTAGGGCTAGGGCTAGGGCTCGGCTAGGGCTAGGGTTAGGGTTAGGGTTAGGGGGTGGGCTAAGGCTAGGGTTAGGCTTATGGTTAGGGTTAGGGTTAGGGCTTGGGTTAGGGTTAGGGTTAGGGTTAGGGCTAGGGCAGGGCTAGGGCTAGGGCTAGGGCTAGGGATAGGGCTCGGGTTTGGGTTAGAGTTAGGGTTAGGTTTAGGGCTAGGGTTAGGGTTCGGATTAGGGTTAGGGTTAGGGGTAGGGCTAGGGTTAGTGTTAGGGTTAGGGCTCGGATTAGGGTTAGGTTTAGTTTTAGGGTTAGGGCTAGGGCTAGGGCTACGGATATGGCTCGGGTTATGGTTAGGGTTCGGGTTAGGGTTAGTGTTAGAGTTAGGGCTAGGGTTAGGGTTAGGGCTAAGGTTAGGTTTAGGGTTAGGGCTAGGGCTAGGGCTAGGGCTAGGGCTATGGTTAGGGTTAGGGCTCGGCTAGGGCTAGGGCTAGGGCTAGGTCTAGGGTTAGGGTTAGGGTTAGTGTTAGGGTTAGGGATTGGGCTATGGTTAGGGTTAGGGTTAGGGTTAGGGATAGGGCTAGGGTTAGGGTTAGATTTAGGATTAGGTTTAGGGCTAGGGCTAGGGCTAGGGGTAGGGCTAGGGCTAGGGTTAGTATTAGGGTTAGGGTTAGGGCTAGGGTTAGGGCTAGGGCTAGGGCTAGGGTTAGTTTTAGGGTTAGGGCTAGGGCTAGGGCTAGGGCTAGGGCTAGGGCTCGGGTTAGGGTTAGGGTTAGGGTTAGGGTTAGGGGTAGGGTTAGGACTAGGGATAGGGTTAGGTTTAGGGCTAGGATTAGGGTTAGTGTTAGGGTTAGTGCTAGGGCTAGTGCAAGGGCTAGGGCTAGGGCTAGTGTTAGGGTTAGGGTTAGGGCATAGGGCTAGGTTTAGAGTTTGTGTTAGGGTTAGGGTTAGGACTAGGGCTACGGTTAGGGTTAGGTTTAGGGCTAGGGCTAGGGCTATGGCTAGGGCTAGGGCAAGGGTTAGGGTTAGGGTTAGGGCTAGGGTTAGGGCTAGGGCTAGGTCTAGGGCTAGGGCTAGGTAAGGGTTAAGGCTAGGGCCAGGGCTAGGGCTAGGGCTAGGGTTAGGGTTAGTTCTAGGTCTAGGGCTAGGGCTAGGGTTAGGGTTAGCGTTAGGGTTAGGGTTA
>CATKVR010000056.1:40000-65000 GCA_949820135.1 Sylvilagus floridanus | reverse complement strand
AGGTTTAGGGTTAGGGCTAGGGCTAGGGCTAGGGCTAGGGCTAGGGTTAGGGTTAGGGCTAGGGCTAGGGCTAGGGCTAGGGCTAGGTCTAGTGTTAGGGTTAGGGTTAGTGTTAGGGTTAGGGATTGGGCTAGGTTTAGGGTTAGGGTTAGGGATAGGGCTACGGTTAGGGTTAGATTTAGGATTAGGGTTAGGGCTAGGGCTAGGGCTAGGGCTAGGGTTAGGGTTAGGATTAGGGTTAGGGCTAGGGTTAGGGCAAGTCTAGGGCTAGGGCTATGGCTAGGGTTAGGGTTAGGGTTAGGGCTAGGGCTAGGGTTAGGGTTAGTGTTAGGGTTAGGGAGAGGGCTAGGGCTAGTGCTAGGGCCAGGCCTAGGGTTAGGTTTAGGGTTAGGGCTAGGGTTAAGGTTAGGGCTAGGGTAAGGTTTAGGGTTAGAATTAGGGCTAGGGCTAGGGTTTGGGTTAGGTTTAGGTTTAGGGCTAGGGTTAGGGTTTATGTTAGGGCTAGGGATAGGTCTAGGGCTAGGGCTAGGGCTAGGGTTAGGTTTAGGGTTAGGGATTGGGCTAGGGTTAGGGATAGGGCTATGGTTAGGGTTAGGGTTATGTCTAGGGCTAGGGCTAGGGTTAGGGCTAGGTTTAGGGTTAAGGTTAGAGTTAAGGCTAGGGCTAGGGTTAGGGTTAGATTTAGGGCTAGGGTTAGGGTTAGGTTTAGGCTTAGGGCTAGGGCTAGATCTAGGGCTAGCGCTAGGGCTAGGGTTAGGGATAGGGTTAGGGCTAGTGCTAGGGCTAGGGCTAGGTCTCGGGCTAGTGCTAGGGTTAAGTTTAGGGTTAGGGCTAGGGCTAGGGTTAGGGTTAGGGTTAGGGCTAGGGTTATTGTTACGGTTAGGCTTAGGGCCAGGTCTAGGGCTACGGCTAGTGCTCGGGTTAGGGTTAGGCTTAGGGTTAGGGCTAGTACTAGCCCTAGGGTTAGGGTTAGGGTTTGGTCTAGGGCTAGGGCTAGGGCTAGGGGTAGGGTTAGGGTTAGGGTTAGGGTTAGGGTTAGGGTTAGGGTTAGGTTTAGGGTTAGTGTTAGGGTTAGGGCTAGGGTTAGGTATAGGACTAGGGCTAGGGCTATGGCTAGGGCTAGGGCTAGGTAAGGGTTAGGGCTAGGGCTAGGGCAAGGTTTAGGGTTAGGGCTCGGTTAGGGCTAGGTCTAGTGTTAGGGTTAGGGTTAGGGTTAGGGTTAGGGCTAGGGCTAGAGCTAGGCCTATGACTAGGGCAATGGCTAGGGTTAGGGTTAGTTTTAGGTTTAGGGCTAGGGCTAGGGATAGGGCTAGGTCTAGGGTTAGGGTTAGGGCTAGGGCTAGTGTTAGGTTTAGGGCTAGGGCTAGGGCTAGGGCTAGGGTTAGGGTTAGATTTAGGGCTAGGGTTAGGGTTACGTTTAGGGTTAGGGCTAGGGCTAGATCTAGGGCTAGCGCTAGGGCTAGGGTTAGGGATAGGGTTAGGGCTAGTGCTAGTGTTAGGGTTAGGGTTAGGGTTACGTCTAGGGTTAGGGTTAGGGTTAGGGGTAGGGCTAGGGTTAGGGTTAGGGTTAGTTTTAGGGTTAGGGCTAGGGCTAGGACTAGGGCTAGGGTTAGGGTTAGGGTTAGGGTTAGGGCTAGGGCTAGGGTTAGGGTTAGGGTTAGGGTTAGGGCTAGGGCTAGTGTTAGTGTTAGGGTTAGGGTTAGGGTTACATCTAGGGTTAGGGTTAGGGTTAGGGGTAGGGCTAGGTTTAGGGTTAGGGTTAGTTTTAGGGTTAGGGCTAGGGCTAGGACTAAGGCTATGGCTCGGGTTAGGGTTAGGGTTAGGGTTAGGGCTAGGGCTAGGGCTAGGCCTATGGCTATGGCTAGGGCTAGGGTTAGCGTTAGCGTTAGGGTTAGGGCTAGGGCTAGTGTTAGTGTTAGGATTAGGGTTAGGGTTAGGGTTAGGGTTAGGGTTAGTGTTAGGTTAGGGTTAGGGTTAGGGTTAGGGTTAGGTTTAGAGTTAGGGCTAGGGCTAGGGCTAGGGTTAGGTTTAGGGTTAGGGTTAGGGTTAGGGCTAGGTTTAGGGCTAGGTTTAGGGTTAGGGCTAGGGCTAGTGTTAGGGCTAGGGTTAGGGTTAGGCCTATGCCTAGTGCTAGGGCTAGGTCTAGTGCTCGGTCTAGGGCTAGGCTTAGGGTGAGGGTTAGGGTTAGGGCTAAGGCTAGGGTTAGGTTTATGGTTAGGGTTAGGGTTAGGGCTAGGGTTAGGGTTAGGGTTAGGGTTAGGGCTAGGGCAGGGCTAGGGCTAGGGCTAGGGCTAGGGTTAGTGCTCGGGTTTGTGTTAGAGTTAGGGTAAGGGTTAGGGCTAGGGTTAGGGTTAGGTTTAGGGCTAGGATTAAGGTTAGGGTTAGTTTTAGGGTTAGGGCTAGGGCTAGGTTTAGGGATATGGCTCGGGTTAGGGTTAGGGTTAGGGTTAGGGTTAGTGTTAGGGTTAGGGCTAGGGTTAGGTTTAGGGCTAGGGTTAGGTTTAGGGTTAGGGCTAGGGCTAAGGCTAGGGCTAGGGCTAGGGTTAGGGTTAGGGCTAGGGTTAGGGCTAGGGCTAGGGCTAGGTCTAGGGTTAGGGTTAGGGTTAGTGTTAGGGTTAGGGATTGGGCTAGGGTTAGGGTTAGGTTTAGGGCTAGGGCTAGATTTCTGGTTAGAGTTAGGATTAGGGTTAGGGGCTAGGGCTAGGGCAAGGGCTAAAGGGGTAGGGCTAGGGCTAGGGTTAGGGTTAGGGTTAGTGTTAGGGTTAGGGCTAGGGTTAGGGCTTAGGGCTAGGGCTAGGGTTAGGGCTAGGGTTAGGGTTAGGGCTAGGGCTAGGGTTCTAGGGTTAGGGTTAGGGATAGGGCTAGGGCTAGTGCTAGCTCTAGGGCTAGGGGTAGGGTTAAAGTTAGGGCTCGGGTTAAGGTTAGGGCTAGGGTTAGGTTTAGGGTTAGAATTAGGGCTAGGGCTAGGGTTTGGGTTAGTTTTAGGTTTAGGGCTAGGGTTAGGGTTAGGGTTAGGGCTAGGGATAGGTCTAGGGCTAGGGCTAGGGCTAGGGTTAGGGTTGAGGTTAGGGATTGGGCTAGGATTAGGGATAGGGCTAGGGTTAGGTTTAGGGTTAGGGTTAGGGCTAGTGCTACGGCTTGGCCTATGGCTAGGGCTATGGCTAGGGTTAGGGTTAGGGTTAGGTTTAGGGCTAGGGCTAGGGTTCGTGTTAGGGTTAGGGTTAGGGTTAGGGCTAGGGCTAGTGTTAGGTTTAGGGCTAGGGCTAGGGCTAGGGCTAGTGTTAGGGTTAGGGTTATGGCTAGGGCTAGGGCTAGGGCTAGGTTTAGGGTTATGGCTAGGGCTAGGGCTAGTGCTAGGTCTAGGGTTAAGGTTATGGCTAGGGTTAGGGCTAGGGCTAGGGTTAGGTTTAGTGTTAGGGTTATGGTTAGAGCTACGGTTAGGGTTAGGGTTAGGGTTAGGAATAGGGATAGGGCTAGGTCTAGGGTTAGTGTTAGAGTTAGGTTTAGGTTTAGGGCTATGGCTAGGGCTAGGGTTAGGTTTTGAGTTAGGATTAGGGTGAGGTCTAGGGCTAGTTCTAGGGCTAGGTTTAGGGTTAGGGCTAGGCTTAGTGTTAGAACTAGGGCTAGGTCTAGGGCTAGGGCTGGGGCAAGGGTTAGGGTTAGGGTTAGGGTTAGCTCTAGGGTTAGGGTTAGGGTTAGGTCTAGGGCTAGGGCGAGGGCTAGGGCTGGGGCTCGGGTTAGAGTTAGGGTTAGGGTTAGGGCTAGGGTTAGGCCTAGGGCTAGGTTTAGGGTTAGGGCTAGGGTTAGGGTTTGGGTTAGGGTTAGGGCTAGTGCTAGGGCTAGGGCTAGGTTTAGGGTTAGGGCTAGGGTTAGGGTTTGGGTTAGGGTTAGGGCTAGTGCTAGGGCTAGGGCTAGGGCTCGGCTAGGGCTAGGGTTAGGGTTAGGGTTAGGGTTATTGCTAGGGCTAGGGTTATGGTTCGGGTTAGGGTTCGGGTTAGGGCTAGGGTTAGGTTTAGGGTTAAGGTTAGAGTTAGGGCTAGGGCTCGGGTTAGGGTTAGGTTTAGGGCTACGGTTACGGTTAGGGTTAGGGCTAGGGCTAGATCTAGGGCTAGGGCTAGGGCTAGGGCTAGGGTTAGGGTTAGGGTTAGGGCTAGTGCTAGGGCTAGGGCTAGTGCTCGGGCTAGGGCTAGGGTTAGGGTGAGGGTTAGGGTTAGGGCTACGGCTAGGGTTAGGGTTATGGTTAGGGTTAGGGTTAGGACTCGGGTTAGTGTTAGGCTTATGGTTAGGGTTAGGGTTAGGTTTAGGGTTAGTGTTAGGGTTAGGGCTAGGGTTAGGGTTAGGACTAGTGCTAGGGCTAGGGCTAGGGCTAGGTTTAGGTTTAGAGCTAGGTTAGGGCTAGGTCTAGGGTTAGGGTTAGGGTTAGGGTTAGGGTTAGGGCTAGGGCTAGGCCTATGGCTAGGGCTATGGCTAGGGTTAGGGTTAGGGTTAGGTTTAGGGCTAGGGCTAGGGTTAGTGTTAGGGTTAGGGTTAGGGTTAGGGCTAGGGCTAGTGTTAGGTTTAGGGCTAGGGCTAGGGCTAGGGCTAGGGCTAGGGCTTGGGTTTGGGTTAGGGTTATGGCTAGGGCTAGGGCTAGGGCTAGGGCTAGGGTTAGGGTTAGGGCTAGGGCTAGGGCTAGTGCTAGGTCTAGGGTTAAGGTTAGGGCTAGGGTTAGGGCTTGGGCTAGGGTTAGGTTTAGTGTTAGGGTTATGGTTTGGCTATGGTTAGGGTTAGGGTTAGGGTTAGGGCTAGGGCTAGGGCTAGGTCTAGGGTTAGTGTTAGAGTTAGGGTTAGGGTTAGGGCTAGGGCTAGGGCTAGGGCTAGGGTTAGGGTTTGGGTTAGGATTAGGGTGAGGTCTAGGGCTAGGGCTAGGGCTAGGTTTAGGGTTAGGGCTAGGCTTAGTGTTAGGGCTAGGGCTAGGTCTAGGGCTAGGCTGGGGCAAGGGTTAGGGTTAGGGTTAGTGTTAGCTCTAGGGTTAGGGTTAGGGTTAAGGCTAGGGCTAGGGCGAGGGCTAGGGCTAGAGTTCGGGTTAGAGTTAGGGTTAGGTTAGGGCTAGGGTTAGGCCTAGGGCTAGGTTTAGGTTTAGGGCTAGGGTTAGGGTTTGGGTTAGGGTTAGGGCTAGTGCTAGGGCTAGGGCTAGGGCCCGGCTAGGGCTAGGGTTAGGGTTAGGGTTAGGGTTAGGGCTAAGGCTAGGGTTAGGCTTATGGTTAGGGTTAGGGTTAGGGCTTGGGTTAGGGTTAGGGTTAGGTTTAGGGCTAGGGCAGGGCTAGGGCTATGGCTAGGGCTAGGGTTAGGGCTCGGGTTTGGGTTAGAGTTAGGGTTAGGGTTAGGGCTAGGGTTAGGGTTCGTTTTAGGGTTAGGGTTAGGGGTAGGGCTAGGGTTAGTGTTAGGGTTAGGGCTCGGATTAGGGTTAGGGTTAGTTTTAGGGTAGGGCTAGGGCTAGGGCTAGGGATATGCCTCGGGTTATGGTTAGGGTTCGAGTTAGGGTTAGTGTTAGAGTTAGGGCTAGGGTTAGGGTTAGGGCTAGGGTCAGGTTTAGGGTTAGGGCTAGGGCTAGGGCTAGGGCTAGGGCTAGGGTTAGGGTTAGGGCTAGGGCTAGGGCTAGGGCTAGGGCTAGGTCTAGTGTTAGGGTTAGGGTTAGTGTTAGGGTTAGGGATTGGGCTAGGTTTAGGGTTAGGGTTAGGGATAGGGCTACGGTTAGGGTTAGATTTCGGATTAGGGTTAGGGCTAGGGCTAGGGCTAGGGCTAGGGCTAGGGCTATGGCTAGGGTTAGGGTTAGGGTTAGGGCTAGGGCTAGGGTTAGGGCTAGTGTTAGGGTTAGGGATATGGCTAGGGCTAGTGCTAGGGCCAGGCCTAGGGTTAGGTTTAGGGTTAGGGCTAGGGTTAAGGTTAGGGCTAGGGTAAGGTTGTGGTTAGAATTAGGGCTAGGGCTAGGGTTTGGGTTAGGTTTAGGTTTAGGGCTAGGGTTAGGGTTTATGTTAGGGCTAGGGATAGGTCTAGGGCTAGGGCTAGGGCTAGGGTTAGGTTTAGGGTTAGGGATTGGGCTAGGGTTAGGGATAGGGCTATGGTTAGGGTTAGGGTTATGTCTAGGGCTAGGGCTAGGGTTAGGGCTAGGTTTAGGGTTAAGGTTAGAGTTAAGGCTAGGGCTAGGGTTAGGGTTAGATTTAGGTCTAGGGTTAGGGTTAGGTTTAGGCTTAGGGCTAGGGCTAGATCTAGGGCTAGCGCTAGGGCTAGGGTTAGGGATAGGGTTAGGGCTAGTGCTAGGGCTAGGGCTAGGGCTCGGGCTAGTGCTAGGGTTAAGTTTAGGGTTAGGGCTAGGGCTAGGGTTAGGGTTAGGGTTAGGGCTAGGGTTATTGTTACGGTTAGGCTTAGGGCCAGGTCTAGGGCTACGGCTAGTGCTCGGTTTAGGGTTAGGCTTAGGGTTAGGGCTAGTGCTAGCCCTAGGGTTAGGGTTAGGGTTTGGTCTAGGGCTAGGGCTAGGGCAAGGGGTAGGGGTAGGGTTAGGGTTAGGGTTAGGGTTAGGGTTAGGTTTAGGGTTAGTGTTAGGGTTAGGGCTAGGGTTAGGTATAGGACTAGGGCTAGGGCTATGGCTAGGGCTAGGGCTAGGTAAGGGTTAGGGCTAGGGCTAGGGCAAGGTTTAGGGTTAGGGCTCGGTTAGGGCTAGGTCTAGTGTTAGGGTTAGGGTTAGGGTTAGGGTTAGGGTTAGGGCTAGGGCTAGAGCTAGGCCTATGGCTAGGGCAATGGCTAGGGTTAGGGTTAGTGTTAGGTTTAGGGCTAGGGCTAGGGCTAGGGCTAGGGTTAGGGTTAGGGTTAGGGCTAGGGCTAGGCCTAGGGTTAGGGTTAGGGTTAGGGCTAGGGCTAGGGCTAGGGCTAGGGTTAGGCTTAGGGCTAGGGCTAGGGGTAGGGATAGGGCTAGGGTTAGGGTTAGGTCTAGGGCAAGGGCTAGGGTTAGGGCTAGGTTTAGGGTTAAGGTTAGAGTTAAGTATAGGGCTAGGGTTAGGGTTAGATTTAGGGCTAGGGTTAGGGTTAGGTTTAGGGTTAGGGCTAGGGCTAGATCTAGGGCTAGCGCTAGGGCTAGGGTTAGGGATAGGGTTAGGGCTAGTGCTAGGGCTAGGGCTCGGGCTAGTGCTAGGTTTAGGGTTAGGGTTAGGGTTAGGGCTAGGGCTAGGGTTAGGGTTAGGGTTAGGGCTAGGGCTAGTGTTATTGTTAGGGTTAGGGTTAGGGTTACGTCTACGGTTAGGGTTAGGGTTAGGGGTAGGGCTAGGGTTAGGGTTAGGGTTAGTTTTAGGGTTAGGGCTAGGGCTAGGGCTAGGGCTATGGCTCGGGTTAGGTTTAGGGTTAGGGTTAGGGTTAGTTTTAGCGCTCTGGTAAGGGTTAGGGTTAGTGCTAGGGCTAGGGCTATGGCTAGGGCAGGGGCTAGGGCTAGGGCTATGCGAAGGGCTAGGGCTACGGTTAGGGTTAGAGTTAGGGTTAGGTTTAGGGCTAGAGCTAGGCCTATGGTTAGGGTTAGGGGTGGGGCTAGGGCTAGGGCTAGGGCTAGGGATAGTGCTAGGTTTAGGGTTAGGGTTAGGGTTAGGGCTAGGTCTAGGGCTAGGTCTAGGGTTAGGGTTAGGGTTAGGGTTAGGGTTAGGGTTAGGGTTAGGGCTAGGTCTAGGGCTAGGTCTAGGGTTAGGGTTAGGGTTAGGTTTAGTGTTAGGGTTAGGGCTATGGTTAGGGCTAGGGCTAGGGTTAGGGTTAGGGTTAGGGTTAGGGTTAGGGCTACGGTTAGTGTTAGGGTTAGGGTTAGGGCTAGGGCTAGGGCTAGGGCTAGGGCTAGGGTTACTGTTAGAGTTAGTGTTAGGGTTAGGGCTAGGGCTAGGGCTAGCGCTAGGTTTAGGGTTAGGATTAGGGTGAGGGCTAGGGCTAGGGCTAGGGCTAGGTTTAGGATTAGGACTAGGCTTAGTGTTAGGGCTAGGGTTAGGGCTAGGCCTAGGGCCTGGGCTAGGGTTAGGGTTAGGGTTAGAGTTAGCTCTAGGGTTAGGGTTAGGGTTAGGGCTAGGGCTAGGGCTAGGGCTAGGGCTCGGGTTAGTGTTATTGTTAGGGTTAGGGCTAGGGTTAGGGTTAGGGCTAGAATTAGGGTTTGGGTTAGGGTTAGGGTTAGTTCTAGTGCTAGGGTTAGGGCTAGGGCTCGGCTAGGGCTACGGTTAGGGTTAGGGTTAGGGTTATTGCTAGGGCTAGGGTTAGGGTTAGGGTAGGGTTACGGTTATGGTTAGGGTTAGGGTTAGGTTTAGGGTTAGGGTTAGTGCTAGGGCTGGTGCTAGGTCTAGGGCTTGGGTAGGGCTCGGGTTAGGGTTAGGGTTAGGGTTAGGGTTAGGGTTAGGGTTAGGGCTAGGGTTAGGGTTAGGGTTAGTGTTAGGGTTAGGGCTAGGGTTAGGGTTAGGGCTAGAGTTAGGGTTAGGGTTAGGGCTAGGGCTAGGGCGAGGGCTAGGGTTAGGGCTAGGGCTAGGGCTAGGGCTAGGGTAAAGGTTAGGGCTAGGGCTAGGGCTAGGGCTAGGGCTATGGTTAGGGCCAGGTCTAGGGCTATGGCTAGGGTAAGGGTTAGGGCTAGGGCTAGGGCTAGGGCTAGGGCTAGGGTTAGGGTTAGGGTAGGGCTAGGGCTAGGTCTAGAATTAGGGTTAGGGTTAGGTTTAGGATTAGGGCTACTGCTAGGGCTAGGGCTAGGGCTAGGGCTCGGGTTAGGGTTAGGCTTAGGTTTAGGGACAGGGTTTTGTCTGGGCTAGTGTTAGGGTTAGGGTTAGGGTTAGGGCTAGGGCTAGGGCTAGGGCTAGGGCTAGGGTTAGGGTTAGGGTTAGAGCTAGGGTTAGGTTTAGGGTTAGTGTTAGGGCTAGGTTTAGGGTTATGTTTAGGCCTAGGGCTAGGTCTAGTGCTAGGGCTAGGGATAGGGATAGGCTAGGGCTAGGGTTAGGGTTAGGGCTAGGGTTAGGGTTCGGTTTAGGGTTAGGGTTAGGGGTAGGGCTAGGGTTAGTGTTAGGGTTAGGGCTCAGATTAGGGTTAGGGTTAGTTTTAGGGTTAGGGCTAGGGCTAGGGCTAGGGATATGCCTCGGGTTATGGTTAGGGTTCGGGTTAGGGTTAGTGTTAGAGTTAGAGCTAGGGTTAGGGTTAGGGCTAGGGTTAGGTTTAGGGTTAGGGCTAGGGCTAGGGCTAGGGCTAGGGCTAGGGTTAGGGTTAGGGCTAGGGCTAGGGCTAGGGCTAGGGCTAGGGCTAGGTCTAGTGTTAGGGTTAGGGTTAGTGTTAGGGTTAGGGATTGGGCTAGGTTTAGAGTTAGGGTTAGGGATAGGGCTAAGGTTCGGTTAGATTTCGGATTAGGGTTAGGGCTAGGGCTAGGGCTAGGGCTAGGGTTAGGGTTAGGGTTAGAGCTAGGGCTAGGGTTAGGGCTAGTGTTAGGGTTAGGGATAGGGCTAGGGCTAGTGCTAGGGCCAGGCCTAGGGTTAGGTTTAGGGTTAGGGCTAGGGTTAAGGTTAGGGCTAGGGTAAGGTTTAGGGTTAGAATTAGGGCTAGGGCTAGGGTTTGGGTTAGGTTTAGGTTTAGGGCTAGGGTTAGGGTTTATGTTAGGGCTAGGGATAGGTCTAGGGCTAGGGCTAGGGCTAGGGTTAGGTTTAGGGTTAGGATTTGGGCTAGGGTTAGGGATAGGGCTATGGTTAGGGTTAGGGTTATGTCTAGGGCTAGGGCTAGGGTTAGGGCTAGGTTTAGGGTTAAGGTTAGAGTTAAGGCTAGGGCTAGGGTTAGGGTTAGATTTAGGGCTAGGGTTAGGGTTAGGTTTAGGCTTAGGGCTAGGGCTAGATCTAGGGCTAGCGCTAGGGCTAGGGTTAGGGATAGGGTTAGGGCTAGTGCTAGGGCTAGGGCTAGGTCTCGGGCTAGTGCTAGGGTTAAGTTTAGGGTTAGGGCTAGGGCTAGGGTTAGGGTTAGGGTTAGGGCTAGGGTTATTGTTACGGTTAGGCTTAGGGCCAGGTCTAGGGCTACGGCTAGTGCTCGGTTTAGGGTTAGGCTTAGGGTTAGGGCTAGTGCTAGCCCTAGGGTTAGGGTTAGGGTTTGGTCTAGGGCTAGGGCTAGGGCTAGGGGTAGGGGTAGGGTTAGGGTTAGGGTTAGGGTTAGGGTTAGGGTTAGGTTTAGGGTTAGTGTTAGGGTTAGGGCTAGGGTTAGGTATAGGACTAGGGCTAGGGCTATGGCTAGGGCTAGGGCTAGGTAAGGGTTAGGGCTAGGGCTAGGGCAAGGTTTAGGGTTAGGGCTCGGTTAGGGCTAGGTCTAGTGTTAGGGTTAGGGTTAGGGTTAGGGTTAGGGTTAGGGTTAGGGTTAGGGCTAGGGCTAGAGCTAGGCCTATGGCTAGGGCAATGGCTAGGGTTAGGGTTAGTGTTAGGTTTAGGGCTAGGGCTAGGGCTAGGGCTAGGGTTAGGTTTAGGGTTAGGGCTAGGGCTAGGGCTAGGGTTAGGGTTAGGGTTAGGGCTAGGGCTAGGGCTAGGGCTAGGGTTAGGCTTAGGGCTAGGGCTAGGGGTAGGGATAGGGCTAGGGTTAGGGTTAGGTCTAGGGCTAGGGTTAGGGCTAGGTTTAGGGTTAAGGTTAGAGTTAAGTATAGGGCTAGGGTTAGGGTTAGATTTAGGGCTAGGGTTAGGGTTAGGTTTAGGGTTAGGGCTAGGGCTAGATCTAGGGCTAGCGCTAGGGCTAGGGTTAGGGATAGGGTTAGGGCTAGTGCTAGGGCTAGGGCTCGGGCTAGTGCTAGGTTTAGGGTTAGGGTTAGGGTTAGGGCTAGGGCTAGGGTTAGGGTTAGGGTTAGGGTTAGGGCTAGGGCTAGTGTTAGTGTTAGGGTTAGTGTTAGCGTTATGTCTAGGGTTAGGGTTAGGGTTAGGGGTAGGGCTAGGGTTAGGGATAGGGTTAGTTTTAGGGTTAGGGCTAGGGCTAGGGCTAGGGCTATGGCTCGGGTTAGGGTTAGGGTTAGGGTTAGGGCTAGGGCTAGGGCTAGGCCTATGGCTATGGCTAGGGCTAGGGTTAGCGTTAGCGTTAGGGTTAGGGCTAGGGCTAGTGTTAGTGTTAGGATTAGGGTTAGGGTTAGGGTTAGGATTAGGTTTAGTGTTAGGTTAGGGTTAGGGTTAGGGTTAGCTTTAGGGCTTTGGTTAGGGTTAGGGCTAGGGCTAGGGCTAGGGCTAGGGCTAGGGCTCGGGTTAGGGTTAGGGTTAGGGTTAGGGCTAGGTCTAGGGCTAGGGATAGGGCTAGGTTTAGGGTTAAGTTTAGAGTTAGGGCTAGGGCTAGGGTTAGGGTTAGGGCAGGGTTTAGGGTTAGGGTTAGGGTTAGGTTAGAGTTAGGGCTAGGGCTAGGGCTAGGGTTAGGGTTAGGGTTAGGGTTAGGCCTAGGTTTAGGGCTAGGTTTAGGGTTAGGGCTAGGGCTAGTGTTAGGGCTAGGGTTAGGGTTAGGCCTAGGCCTAGTGCTAGGGCTAGGTCTAGGGTTAGGGTTAGGGTTAGTGTTAGGGTTAGGGATTGGGCTAGTGTTAGGGTTAGGGTTATGGTTAGGGTTAGGGCTAGGGATAGGGTTAGAGTTAGGATTAGGGTTAGGGCTAGGGCTAGGGGTAGGGCTAGGGCTAGGGTTAGGGTAGGGTTAGGGTTAGGGCTAGGGTTAGTGCTAGGGCTAGGGCTAGGGCTAGGGCTAGGGTTAGGGTTAGGGCTAGGGCTAGGGTTAGGGCTAGGGTTAGGGTTAGGGATAGGCCTAGGCTAGTGCTAGGGCTAGGGCTAGGATTAGGGTTAGGGTTAGGGCTAGGGTTAAGGTTAGGGCTAGGGTTAGGTTTAGGTTTAGAATTAGGGCTAGGGCTGGGTTTGGTTTAGGTTTAGGTTTAGGGCTAGGGTTAGGGTTAGGGTTAGGGATTGGGCTAGGTTTAGGGATAGGGCTAGGGTTAGGTTTAGGGTTAGGGTTAGGGCTAGGGGCTAGTGGTTAGGGTCTAGGGCTAGGTTTAGGGTTAGGTCTAGGGCTAGGGCTAGGGCTAGGGTTAGGTCTAGGTTTAGTTTTAAGGTTAGAGTTAAGGCTAGGGCTAGGGTTAGGGTTAGATTTAGTGCTAGGGTTAGGGTTAGGTTTAGGGTTAAGGCTAGGGCTAGATCTAGGGCTAGGGCTAGGGCTAGGGATAGGGATAGGGTTAGGGCTAGTGCTCGGGCTAGGGCTAGGGCTCGGGCTAGTGCTAGGTTTAGGGTTAGGGTTAGGGCTAGGGCTAGGATTAGGGTTAGGTTTAGGGCTAGGTTTAGGGTTACGGTTAGGGTTAGGGCTAGGGCTAGGGCTACGGCTAGGGCTCGGGTTAGGGTTAGGCTTAGGGTTAGGGTTAGGGTTTGGGCTAGGGCTACGGTTACGGTTAGGGTTAGGGTTAGGGTTAGTGCTAGGGCTAGGGCTAGGGCTAGGGCTAGGGTTAAGGCTAAGGTTAGGGTTAGGTCTAGGGCTAGGGCTAGGCCTAGGGTTAGCGTTAGGGTTAGGGCTAGGGCTAGGGCTAGGGCTAGGTGTAGTGGTAGGGTTAGGGTTAGGGTTAGGGTTATGGTTAGGGTTAGGGTTAGTGTTAGGGTTAGGGCTAGGGTTAGGGTTAGGACTAGGGCTAGGGCTAGGGCTAGGGCTAGGTAAGGGTTAGGGCTAGGGCTAGGGCTAGGGCTAGGTTTAGGGTTAGGGCTAGGTTAGGGCTAGATCTAGGGTTAGGGTTAGTGTTAGTGTTAGGGTTAGGGTTAGGGCTAGAGCTAGGGCTAGGCCTATGGCTAGGGCTATGGCTAGGGTTAGGGTTAGGGTTAGGGCTAGGGCTAGAGTTAGTGTTAGGGTTAATGTTAGGGTTAGTGCTAGGGCTAGTGCTAGGTTTAGGGCTAGGGCTAGGGCTAGGGCTAGGGCTAGGGCTAGGGCTAGGGCCAGGGTTAGGGTTAGGGCTAGGGCTTTGGTTAGGGTTAGGGCTAGGGCTAGGGCTAGGGCTAGGGCTAGGACTAGGGCTAGAGCTAGGGTTAGTGTTAGGGCTAGGGCTTTGGTTAGGTTTAGGGCTAGGGCTAGGGCTAGGGCTAGGGCTAGGGCTCGGGTTTGGTTTAGGGTTAGGGTTAGGGTTAGGGCTAGGTCTAGGGCTAGGGATAGGGCTAGGTTTAGGGTTAAGGTTAGAGTTAGAGCTAGGGCTAGGGTTAGGGTAATGGTTAGGGTTAGGGCGAGGTTTAGGGTTAGGGTTAGGGTTAGGTTTAGTGTTCGGGCTAGGGCTAGGGCTAGGGGTAGGTCTAGGGCTAGGGTTAGGGTTAGGGTTAGGGCTAGGTTTAGGGCTAGGTTTAGGGTTAGGCCTGGGGCTAGGGTTAGCGCTAGGGTTAGGGTTAGGGCTAGGGCTAGGGCTAGGGCTAGGGCTAGGGTTAGGGTTAGGGTTAGTGTTAGGGTTAGGGATTGGGCTAGGGTTAGGGTTAGGGTTAGGGCTAGGGCTAGGGTTAGGGTTAGAGTTAGGATTAGGGTTAGGGCTAGGGCTAGGGGTAGGGCTAGGGCTAGGGTTAGGGTAGGGTTAGGGTTAGGGCTAGGGTTAGGGCTAGGGCTAGGGCTAGGGTAGGGCTAGGGTTAGGGTTAGGGCTAGGGCTAGGGTTAGGGCTAGGTTTAGGGTTAGGGATTTGGCTATGGCTAGTGCTAGGGCTAGGGCTAGGGTTAGGGTTAGGGTTAGGGCTAGGGTTAGGTTTAGGGTTAGAATTAGGGCTAGGGTTGGGTTTGGTTTAGGTTTAGGTTTAGGGCTAGGGTTACGGTTAGGGTTAGGGTTTGGGATTGGGCTAGGGTTAGGGATAGGGCTAGGGTTAGGTTTAGGGTTAGGGTTAGGGCTAGGGCTAGGGGTAGGGCTAGGGCTAGGGTTAGGGTTAGGTCTAGGGCTAGGGCTAGGACTAGGGTTAGCTCTAGGTTTAGTTATAAGGTTACAGTTAAGGCAGGGCTAGGATTAGGGTTAGATTTAGGGCTAGGGTTAGGGTTAGGTTTAGGGTTAGGGCTAGGGCTAGATCTAGGGCTAGGGCTAGGGCTAGGGTTAGGGATAGGGTTAGGGCTAGTGCTAGGGCTAGGGCTAGGGCTCAGGCTAGTGCTAGGGTTAGGGTTAGGGTTAGGGCTAGGGCTATGGTTAGGGTTAGGTTTAGGGCTAGGTTTAGGGTTACGGTTAGGGTTAGGGCTAGGGCTAGGGCTAGGGCTACGTCTAGGGCTCGGGTTAGGGTTAGGCTAAGGGTTAGGGTTAGGTTTTGGGCTAGGGCTAGGGTTAGGGTTAGGGTTAGGGTTAGTGCTAGGGCTAGGCCTGGGCTAGGGTTAGGGCTAAGGTTAGGGTTAGGTTTAGGGCTAGGGCTAGGGCTAGGCCTATGGTTAGGGTTAGGGTTAGGGTTAGGGTTAGGGTTAGGGCTAGGTCTAGGGCTAGGGATAGGTCTAGGGTTAGGGTTAAGGTTAGAGTTAGGGCTAGGGCTAGGCTTAGGGTTAGGGTTAGCGTTTGGGCTAGGGCTAGGGTTAGGGTTAGGGTTAGTGTTAGTGCTAGGGCTAGGGCTAGGGCTAGGGTTAGGGCTAAGGTTAGGGTTAGGTCTAGGGCTAGAGCTAGGGCTAGGGCTAGGGTTAGGTTTAGGGTCAGTGTTAGGGTTAGGGATAGGGTTAGGGTTAGGGTTAGGGCTATGGTTAGGTTTACGGTTAGGGCTAGGGCTAGGGCAAGTCTAGGGCTAGGGTTAGGGCTCGGGTTAGGGTTAGGGTTAGGGTTAGGGCTAGGGCTAGGGCTAGAGCTAGGGCTCGGGTTAGGTTTAGGGTTAGGGTTAGGGCTAGGGTTAGGCCTAGGGCTAGGGCTAGGGCTAGGGCTAGGGTTAGGGTGAGGGTTAGGGTTAGGGCTAAGTCTAGGGTTAGGGTTATGGTTAGGGTTAGGGTTAGGGCTAAGTTTAGGGTTAGAGTTTGGGTTAGGGTTAGTGCTAGGGCAGGGCTAGGGCTAGGGCTAAGGCTAAGGTTAGGGTCGGGTTAGGGTTAGAGTTAGGGTTAGGGTTAGGGCTAGGGTTAGGGTTCGATTTCGGTCTAGCGCTAGGCCTATGGCTAGGGCTATAGCTAGGGTTAGGTTTAGGGTTAGGGTTAGGGTTAGGGGTAGGGTTAGGGTTAGGGTTAGGTCTAGGGCTAGGGCTAGGGTTAGGGCTAGGTTTATGGTTAAGTTTAGAGTTAAGGCTAGGGCTAGGGTTAGGGTTAGATTTAGGGCTAGGGTTAGGGTTAGGTTTAGGTTTAGGGCTAGGGCTAGATCTAGGGCTAGCGCTAGGGCTAGGGTTAGGGATAGGGTTAGGGCTAGTGCTAGGGCTAGGGCTAGGGCTCGGGCTAGTGCTAGGGTTAGGTTTAGGGTTAGGGCTAGGGCTAGGGTTAGGGTTAGGGTTAGGGCTAGGGTTATTGTTACGGTTAGGGTTAGGGCCAGGGCTAGGGCTACGGCTATGGCTCGGGTTAGGGTTAGGCTTAGGGTTAGGTCTAGTGCTAGGCCTAGGGTTAGGGTTAGGGTTTGGTCTAGGGCTAGGGCTAGGGCTAGGGGTAGGGTTAGGGTTAGGGTTAGGGTTAGGGTTAGGGCTAGGGCTAGGTTTAGGGTTAGGTTTAGGCCTAGTGTTACGGTTAGGGTTAGGGCTAGGGCTAGATCTAGGGCTAGGACTAGGGCTAGGGTTAGGGTTAGGGTTAGGGCTAGTGATAGGGCTAGGGCTAGTGCTCGGTCTAGGGCTAGGCTTAGGGTGAGGGTTAGGGTTAGGGCTAAGGCTAGGGTTAGGTTTATGTTTAGGGTTAGGGTTAGGGCTAGGGTTAGGGTTAGGGTTAGGGTTAGGGCTAGGGCAGGGCTAGGGTTAGTGCTCGGGTTTGGGTTAGAGTTAGGGTTAGGGTTAGGGCTAGGGTTAGTGTTAGGGTTAGGGCTAGGATTAGGGTTAGGGTTAGGTTTAGGGTTAGGGTTAGGGTTAGGGTTAGTGTTACGGTTAGGGCTAGGGTTAGGGTTAGGGCTAGGGTTAGGTTTAGTGTTAGGGCTAGGGCTAGGGCTAGGGCTAGGTCTAGGGTTAAGGTTAGGGCTAGGATTAGGGCTAGGGCTAGGGCTAGGTCTAGGGTTAGGGTTAGGGTTAGTTTAGGGTTAGGGATTGGGCTAGGGTTAGGGTTAGGGTTAGGGCTAGGGCTAGAGTTAGGGTTAGAGTTAGGATTAGGGTTAGGGCTAGGGCTAGGGCTAGGGGTAGGGCTAGGGCTAGGGTTAGGGTTAGGGTTAGGGTTAGGGCTAGGCTTAGGGCTAGGGTTAGGGCTAGGGCTAGGGCTAGGGCTAGGGCTAGGGTTAGGGTTAGGTGTAGGGCTAGGGTTAGGGCTAGGGTTAGGGTTAGGGATAGGCTAGGGCTAGTTCTAGGTCTAGGGCTAGGGTTAGGGTTAGGGTTAGGGCTCGGGTTAAGTTTAGGGCTATGGTTAGGTTTAGGGTTAGAATTAGGGCTAGGGCTATGGTTTGGGTTAGTTTTAGGTTTAGGGCTAGGTTTAGGGTTAGGGTTTGGGCTAGGGATAGGTCTAGGGCTAGGGCTAGGGCTAGGGGTAGGACTAGGGCTAGGGTTAGGGTTAGGGTAGGGTTAGGGCTAGGGCTAGGGCTAGATCTAGGGCTAGGGCTAGGGCTAGGGTTAGGGTTAGTGTTAGGGCTAGTGCTAGGGCTAGGGCGAGTGCTCGGGCTAGGGGTAGGGTTAGGGTGAGGGTTAGGGTTAGGGCTAAGACTAGGGTTAGGGTTATGGTTAGGGTTAGGGATTGGGCTAGGATTAGGGATAGGGCTAGGGTTAGGTTTAGGGTTATGGTTAGGGCTAGGGCAAGGGGTAGTGCTAGGGCTAGGGTTAGGGTTAGGTCTAGGGCTAGGGCTAGGGTTAGGGCTAGGTTTAGGGTTAAGGTTAGAGTTAAGGCTAGGGATAGGGATAGGGTTAGGGATAGGGTTAGGGCTAGTGCTAGGGCTAGGGCTAGGGCTCGGGCTCGTGCTAGGGTTAGGGATAGGGTTAGGGCTAGGGCTAGGGTTAGGGTTAGGGTTAGGGCTAGGTTTATTGTTACGGTTAGGGTTAGGGCTAGGGCTAGGGCTAGGGCTAGGGCTAGGGTTAGGGTTAGGGTTAGGTTTAGGGCTAGGGCTAGGGTTAGTGTTAGGGTTAGTGTTAGGGTTAGGGCTAGGGCTAGGGTTAGGTTTAGGGCTAGGGCTAGGGCTAGGGCTTGGGTCAGTGTTAGGGTTATGGCTATGGCTAGGGCTAGGGCTAGGGTTAGGGTTAGGACTTGGGCTAGGGCTAGGGCTAGGTTTAGGGTTAGGGCTAGGTTAGGGCTAGGTCTAGGGTTAGGTTTAGGGTTAGGATTAGGGTTACGGCTAGGGCTAGGGCTAGGCCTATGGCTAGGGCTAGGGCTAGGGTTAGGGTTAGGGTTAGGTTTAGGGCTAGGGCTAGGGTTAGTGTTAGGGTTAGTGTTAGGGTTAGGGCTAGGGCTAGTGTTAGGTTTAGGGCTAGGGCTAGGGCTAGGGCTAGGGCTTGGGTTAGTGTTAGGGTTATGGCTATGGCTAGGGCTAGGGCTAGGGTTAGGGTTAGGGCTAGGGCTAGGGCTAGTGCTAGGTCTAGGGTTAAGGTTAAGGTTAGGGCTAGGGTTAGGGCTAGGGCTAGGGTTAGCGTTAGGGTTAGGTTTAGGGTTAGGGCTAGGGCTAGTGTTAGGTTTAGGGCTAGGGCTAGGGCTAGGGTTAGGGTTAGGGTTATGGCTATGGCTAGGGCTAGGGCTAGGGCTAGGGTTAGGGTTAGGGCTAGGGCTAGGGCTAGTGCTAGGTCTAGTGTTAAGGTTAGGGCTAGGGTTAGGGCTAGGACTAGGGTTAGGTTTAGTGTTAGGGTTATGGTTAGGGCTACGGTTAGGGTTAGGGTTAGGGTTAGGGCTAGGGCTAGGGCTAGGTATAGGGTTAGTGTTAGAGTTAGGGTTAGGTTTAGGGCTAGGGCTAGGGCTAGGGTTAGGGTTTGGGTTAGGATTAGGGTGAGGTCTAGGGCTAGGTCTAGGGCTAGATTTAGGGTTAGGGCTAGGCTTAGTGTTAGGGCTAGGGCTAGGTCTAGGGCTAGGGCTGGGGCAAGGGTTAGGGTTAGGGTTAGGGTTAGCTCTAGGGTTAGGGTTAGGGTTAGGGCTAGGGCTAGGGCGAGGGCTAGGGCTAGAGCTCGGGTTAGAGTTAGGGTTAGGGTTAGGGCTAGGGTT
Organism: Sylvilagus floridanus; assembly: GCA_949820135.1. NCBI lineage: Eukaryota > Metazoa > Chordata > Mammalia > Lagomorpha > Leporidae > Sylvilagus > Sylvilagus floridanus. The sequence goes on along the minus strand of CATKVR010000056.1, from coordinate 46,796 downwards.
AGGCATAGGGCTAGGTTTAGGGTTAGGGCTAGGGTTAGGGTTTGGGTTAGGGTTAGGGCTAGTGCTGGGGCTAGGGCTAGGGCTCGGCTAGCGCTAGGGTTAGGGTTAGGGTTAGGGTTATTGCTAGGGCTAGGGTTAGGGTTCGTGTTAGGGTTCGGGTTAGGGCTAGGGTTAGGTTTAGGGTTAAGGTTAGAGTTAGGGCTAGGGCTCGGGTTAGGGTTAGGTTTAGGGCTAGGGTTAGGGTTAGGGTTAGGGCTAGGGCTAGATCTAGGGCTAGGGCTAGGGCTAGGTTTAGGGTTAGGGTTAGGGCTAGTGCTAGGGCTAGGGCTAGTGCTCGGGCTAGGGCTAGGGTTAGGGTGAGTGTTAGGGTTAGGCCTAAGGCTAGGGTTAGGGTTATGGTTAGGGTTAGGGTTAGGACTAGGGTTAGGATTAGGGTTAGGTTTAGGGCTAGGGCTGGGCTAGGGCTAGGGCTAGGGTTAGGGTTCGGTTTAGGGCTAGGGCTAGGCCTATGGCTAGGGCTATGGCTAGGGTTAGGCTTAGGGTTAGGGTTAGGGCTAGGGCTAGTGTTAGTGTTAGGGTTAGGGTTAGGGTTAGTGTTACGTCTAGGGTTAGGGTTAGGGTTAGGGGTAGGGCTAGGGTTAGGGTTAGGGTTAGTTTTAGGGTTAGGGCTAGGGCTAGGGCTAGGGCTATGGCTCGGGTTAGGGTTAGGGTTAGGGTTAGGGCTAGGTCTAGGGCTAGGCCTATGGCTAGGGCTAGGGCTAGGGTTAGCGTTAGGTTTAGGGTTAGGGTTAGGGCTAGGGTTAGTGTTAGGTTTAGGGTTAGGGTTAGGGTTAGGGTTAGGGCTAGTGTTAGGTTAGGGTTAGGGTTAGGGTTAGGGTTAGGGTTAGCTCTAGGGCTTTGGTTAGGGTTAGGGCTAGGGCTAGGCCTAGGGCTAGGGCTAGGGCTCGGGTTAGGGTTAGGGTAAGGGTTAGGGTTAGGGCTAGGTCTAGGGCTAGGGATGAGGTTAGGTTTAGGGTTAATTTGAGAGTTAGGGCTAGGGCTAGGGTTAGGGTTAGGGTTAGGGTTAGGGCAGGGTTTAGGGTTAGGGTTAGGGTTAGGTTTAGTGTTAGGGCTAGGGCTAGGGCTAGGGGTAGGGCTAGGGCTAGGGTTAGGGTTAGGGTTAGGGTTAGGGCTAGGTTTAGGGCTAGGGTTAGGGTTAGGGCTAGGGCTAGGGCTAGTGCTAGGGCTAGGTCTAGGGTTAGGGTTAGGGTTAGTGTTAGGGTTAGGGATTGGGCTAGGGTTAGGGTTAGGGTTAGGGTTAGGGCTAGGGCAAGGGTTAGGGTTACGGTTAGGGCTAGCTTTATTTTTACGGTTAGGGTTAGGTCTAGGGCTAGGGCTACGGCTAGGTCTCCGGTTAGTGTTAGGCTTAGGGTTAGGGTTAGGGTTAGGTTTAGGGTTAGTGTTAGGTTTAGGGCTAGGGTTAGCGTTAGGACTAGGGCTAGTGCTAGGCTAGGGCTAGGTTTAGGGTTAGGGCTAGGTTAGGGCTAGGACTAGGGTTAGGTTTAGGGTTAGGGTTAGGGTTAGGGCTAGGGCTAGGGCTAGGCCTATGGCTAGGGCTAGGGCTACGGTTAGGGTTAGGGTTAGGTTTAGGGCTAGGGCTAGGGTTAGTGTTAGGGTTAGGGTTAGGGTTAGGGCTAGGGCTAGTGTTAGGTTTAGGGCTAGGGCTAGGGCTAGGGCTTCGGTTAGTGTTAGGGTTATGGCTAGGGCTAGGGCTAGGGCTAGGGTTAGGGCTAGGGCTAGGGCTAGTGCTAGGTCTAGGGTTAAGGTTAGGGCAAGGGTTAGGGCTTGGGCTAGGGTTAGGTTTAGTGTTAGGGTTATGGTTTGGCTATGGTTAGGGTTAGGGTTAGGGTTAGGGCTAGGGCTAGGGCTAGGTCTAGGGTTAGTGTTAGAGTTAGGGTTAGGGTTAGGGCTAGGGCTAGGGCTAGGGCTAGGGTTAGGGTTTGGGTTAGGATTAGGGTGAGGTCTAGGGCTAGGGCTATGGCTAGGTTTAGGGTTAGGGCTAGGCTTAGTGTTAGGGCTAGGGCTTGGTCTAGGACTAGGGCTGGGGCAAGGGTTAGGGTTAGGGTTAGGGTTAGCTGTAGAGTTAGGATTAGGGGTTAGGGCTAGGGCTAGGGCGAGGGCTAGGGCTAGAGCTCGGGTTAGAGTTAGGGTTAGGGTTAGGGCTAGGGTTAGGCCTAGGGCTAGGTTTAGGGTTAGGGCTAGGTTTAGGGTTTGGGTTAGGGTTAGGGCTAGTGGTAGGGCTAGGGCTAGGGCTCGGCTAGGGCTAGGGTTAGGGTTAGGGTTAGGGTTAGGGCTAAGGCTAGGGTTAGGCTTATGGTTAGGGTTAGGGTTAGGGCTAGGGTTAGGGTTAGGTTTAGGGTTAGGGCTAGGGCAGGGCTAGGGCTAGGGCTAGGGCTAGGGTTAGGGCTCGGGTTTGGGTTAGATTTACGGTTAGGGTTAGGGCTAGGGTTGGGGTTCGGTTTAGGGTTAGGGTTAGGGGTAGGGCTAGGGTTAGTGTTAGGGTTAGGGCTCGGATTAGGGTTAGGGTTAGTTTTAGGATTAGGGCTAGGGCTAGGGATATGGCTCGGGTTATGGTTAGGGTTAGGGTTAGGGTTAGTGTTAGAGTTAGGGCTAGGGTTAGGGTTAGGGCTAGGGTTAGGTTTAGGGTTAGAGCTAGGGCTAGGGCTAGGGCTAGGGCTAGGATTAGGGTTAGGGCTAGGGCTAGGGCTAGGGCTAGGTCTAGGGTTAGGGTTAGAGTTAGTGTTAGATTTAGGGATTGGGCTAGGGTTAGGGTTAGGGTTAGGGATAGGGCTAGGGTTAGGGTTAGATTTAGGATTAGGGTTAGGGTTAGGGATAGGGCTAGGGGTAGGGCTAGGGCTAGGGTTAGGGTTAGGGTTAGGGTTAGGGCTAGGGTTAGGGCTAGGGCTAGGGCTAGGGCTAGGGCTAGGGTTAGGGTTAGGGTTAGGGCTAGGGCTAGGGTTAAGGCTAGGGTTAGGGTTAGGTATAGGGCTAGGGCTAGTGCTAGGGCTAGGCCTAGGGTTTGGTTTAGGTTTAGGGCTAGGGTTAAGGTTAGGGCTAGGGTAAGGTTTAGGGTTAGAATTAGGGCTAGGGCTAGGGTTTGGTTTAGGTTTAGGTTTAGGTTTAGGGCTAGGGTTAGGGTTTGGGTTTGGGCTAGGGTTAGGGATAGGGCTAGGGTTAGGTTGAGGGTTAGGGTTAGGGCTAGGGCCAGGGGTAGGGCTAGGGCTAGGGTTAGGGTTAGGTCTCGGGCTAGGGCTAGGGTTAGGGCTAGGTTTAGGGTTAAGGTTAGAGTTAAGGCTAGGGCTAGGGTTAGGGTTAGATTTAGGGCTAGGGTTAGGGTTAGGTTTAGGATTAGGGCTAGGGCTAGATCTAGGGCTAGCGCTAGGGCTAGGGTTAAGGATAGGGTTAGGCAAGTGCTAGGCTAGGGCTAGGGCTCAGGCTAGTTCTAGGGTTAGGATTAGGGTTAGGGCTAGGGCTAGGGTTAGGGTTAGGGTTAGGGCTAGGGTTATTGTTATGCTTAGGGTTAGGGCTAGGTCTAGGGCTAACGGCTAGGGCTCGGGTTAGGGTTAGGCTTAGGGTTAGGGTTAGGGTTTGGGCTAGGGCTAGGGTTAGGGTTAGGGTTTAGGGTTAGTGCTAGGGCTAGGGCTAGGGCTAGGGCTAGGTCTAGGGTTAGGGCTAGGGTTAGGGTTAGGGCTAGGGCTAGGGCTAGGGCTAGGCCTAGGGTTAGGGTTAGGGGTTAGGGCTAGGGCTAGGGCTAGGGCTAGGGGGTAGGGGTTAGGGTTTAGGGTTAGGGTTAGGGTTAGGGTTAGGTTTAGGGTTAGTATTAGGGGTTAGGGCTAGGGTTAGGGTTAGGGACTAGGGCTAGGGCTAGGGCTAGGGCTAGGTAAGGGTTAGGGCTAGGGCTAGGGCTAGTTTTAGCGTTAGGGCTAGGTTAGGGCTAGGTCTAGTTTTAGGGTTAGTGTTAGGGTTAGGGTCAGGGTTAGGTCTAGGGTAGGGCTAGGCCTATGGCTAGGGCTATGGCTAGGGTTAGTGTTAGGGTTAGGTTCAGGGCTAGGGCTAGGGTTAGCGTTAGGGTTAGGGTTAGGGTTAGGGTTAGGGCTAGGGCTAGTGTTAGGTTTAGGGCAGGGCTAGGGCTAGGGCTAGGGTTAGGGTTAGGGTTATGGCTAGGGCTAGGGCTAGGCTAGGGTTAGGGTTAGGGGCTAGGGCTAGGGCTAGTGCTAGGTCTTGTGTTAAGGTTAGGCTAGGGTTAGGGCTAGGGCTAGGGTAGGTTTAGTGTTAGGATTATGGTTAGGGCTACGGTTAGGGTTAGGGTTAGGGTTAGGGTTAGGGCTAGGGCTAGGGCTAGGGTTAGGGTTTTGTTAGGATTAGGGTGAGGTCTAGGGCTAGGGCTAGGGCTAGGTTAGGGTTAGGGCTAGGCTTAGTGTTAGGGCTAGGGCTAGGTCTAGGGCTAGGGCTGGGGCACAAGGGTTAGAGTTAGGGTTAGGGTTAGCTCTAGGGTTAGGGTTAGGGTTAGGGCTAGGGCTAAGGCGAGGATAGGGCTAGAGCTCGGGTTAGAGTTAGGGTTAGGTTTAGGGCTAATGTTAGGCCTAGGGCTAGGTTTAGGGTTAGGGCTAGGGTTAGGTTTAGGGTTAAGGCTAGGGCTAGATCTAGGGCTAGGGCTAGGGCTAGGGCTAGGGTTAGGGATAGGGATAGGTTAAGGGCTAGTGCTAGGGCTAGGGCTAGGGCTAGGGCTCGGCTAGGGCTAGGGTTAGGGTTAGGGTTAGGGTTATTGCTAGGGCTAGGGTTAGGGTTCGTGTTAGGGTTCGGGTTAGGGCTAGGGTTAGGTTTAGGGTTAAGGTTAGAATTAGGGCTAGGGCTCGGGTTAGGGTTAGGTTTAGGGCTAGGGTTAGGGTTAGGGTTAGGGCTAGGGCTAGATCTAGGGCTAGGGCTAGGGCTAGCGTTAGGGTTAGGTTTAGGGTTAGGGCTAGTGCTCGGGCTAGGGCTAGGGTTAGGGTGAGGGTTAGGGTTAGGGCTAAGGCTAGGGTTAGGGTTATGGTTAGGTTTAGGGTTAGGGCTAGGGATAGGGTTAGGGTTAGGGTTAGGGCTAGGGCAGGGCTAGGGCTAGGGCTAGGGTTAGGGTTCGGTTTAGGGCTAGGGCTAGGCCTATGGCTAGGGCTATGGCTAGGGTAGGCTTAGGGTTAGGGTTAGGGCTAGGGCTAGTGTAGTGTTAGGGTTAGTGTTAGGGTTACGTCTAGGGTTAGGGTTAGGGTTAGGGGTAGGGCTAGGGTTAGGGTTAGGGTTAGTTTTAGGGTTAGGGCTAGGGCTAAGGGCTAGAGCTATGGCTCGGGTTAGGGTTAGGGTTAGGGTTAGGGCTAGGTCTAGGGCTAGGCCTATGGCTAGGGCTAGGGCTAGGTTTAGCGTTAGGGTTAGGGTTAGGGCTAGGGCTAGGGTTAGTTTTAGGGTTAGGTTTAGGGTTAGGGTTAGGGTTAGGGCTAGTGTTAGGTTATGGTTAGGGTTAGGGTTAGGGTTAGGGTTAGGGTTAGCTCTAGGGCTTTGGTTAGGGGTTAGGGCTAGGGCTAGGGCTCGGGTTAGGGTTAGGGTTAGGGTTATGGTTAGGGCAGGGTTTAGGGCTAGGATAGGTTTAGGTTTAGTGTTAGGGCTAGGGCTAGGGCTAGGGGTAGGGCTAGGGCTAGGGTTAGGGTTAGGGTTAGGGTTAGGGCTAGGTTTAGTGCTAGGGTTAGGGTTAGGGCTAGGGCTAGGTCTAGGGCTAGGGCTAGGTCTAGGGTTAGGGTTAGGGTTAGTGTTAGGGTTAGGGATTGGGCTAGGGTTAGGGTAAGGGTTAGGGTTATGGCTAGGGATAGGCTTAGAGTTAGGATTAGGGTTAGGGCTAGGGCTAGGGTTAGGGCTAGGGCTAGGGTTAGGGTAGGGTTAGGGTTAGAGCTAGGGTTAGGGCTAGGGCTAGGGCTAGGGGCTAGGGCTAGGGTTAGGGTTAGGGCTAGGGCTAGGGTTAGGGCTAGGGTTAGGGTTAGGGATAGGGCTAGTGCTAGTGCTAGGGCTAAGGGCTAGGGTTAGCGTTAGGTTTAGGGCTAGGGTTAAGGTTAGGGCTAGGGTTAGGTTTAGGGTTAGAATTAGGGCTAGGGCTGGGTTTGGTTTAGGTTTAGGTTAGGGCTAGGGTTAGGGTTAAGGGTTAGGGATTGGGCTAGGGTTAGGGATAGGGCTAGGGTTAGGTTTAGGGTTAGGGTTAGGGCTAGGGATAGGGGTAGGGCTAGGGCTAGGGTTAGGGTTAGGGTTAGGTCTAGGGCTAGGGCTAGGGCTAGGGTTAGGTCTAGGTTTAGTTGTAAGGTTAGAGTTAAGGCTAGGGCTAGAGTTAGGGTTAGATTTAGGGCTAGGGTTAGGGTTAGGTTTAGGGTTAGGGCTAGGGCTAGATCTAGGGCTAGGGGCTAGGGCTAGGGCTAGGGCTAGGGTTAGGGATAGGGATAGGGTTAGGGCTAGTGCTAGGGCTAGGGCTCGGGCTCGGGCTAGTGCTAGGGTTAGGGTTAGGGTTAGGGCTAGGGCTAGGGTTAGGGTTAGGTTTCGGGCTAGGCTTAGGGTTACGGTTAGGGTTAGGGCTAGGCCTAGGGCTACGGCTAGGGCTCGGGTTAGGGTTAGGCTTAGGGTTAGGGTTAGGGTTTGGGCTAGGGCTAGGGTTAGGGCTACGGTTAGGGTTAGGTCTAGGCTAGGGCTAGGGCTAGGCCTAGGGTTAGGGTTAGGGTTAGGGCTAGGGCTAGTGCTAGGGCTAGGT
>CATKVR010000056.1:25000-32500 GCA_949820135.1 Sylvilagus floridanus | reverse complement strand
GGGCTAGGGTTAGTGCTCGGGTTTGGGTTAGAGTTAGGGTTAGGGTTAGGGCTAGGGTTAGTGTTAGGGTTAGGGCTAGGATTAGGGTTAGGGTTAGGTTTAGGGTTAGGGTTAGGGTTAGGGTTAGGGTTAGTGTTAGGGTTAGGGCTAGGGTTAGGGTTAGGGCTAGGGTTAGGTTTAGTGTTAGGGCTAGGGCTAGGGCTAGGGCTAGGTCTAGGGTTAAGGTTAGGGCTAGAATTAGTGCTAGGGCTAGGGCTAGGTCTAGGGTTAGGGTTAGGGTTAGTTTAGGGTTAGGGATTGGGCTAGGGTTAGGGTTAGAGTTAGGGCTAGGGCTAGAGTTAGGGTTAGAGTTAGGATTAGGGTTAGGGCTAGGGCTAGGGCTAGGGGTAGGGCTAGGGCTAGGGTTAGGGTTAGGGTTAGGGTTAGGGCTAGGCTTAGGGCTAGGGATAGGGCTAGGGCTAGGGCTAGGGCTAGGGTTAGGGTTAGGGCTAGGGCTAGGGTTAGGGTTAGGGCTAGGGCTAGGGTTAGGGCTAGGGTTAGGGTTAGGGATAGGCTAGGGCTAGTTCTAGATCTAGGGCTAGGGTTAGGGTTAGGGTTAGGGCTCGGGTTAAGTTTAGGGCTATGATTAGGTTTAGGGTTAGAATTAGGGCTAGGGCTATGGTTTGGGTTAGTTTTAGGTTTAGAGCTAGGTTTAGGGTTAGGGTTTGGGCTAGGGATAGGTCTAGGGCTAGGGCTAGGGCTAGGGGTAGGACTAGGGCTAGGGTTAGGGTTAGGGTAGGGTTAGGGCTAGGGCTAGGGCTAGATCTAGGGCTAGGGCTAGGGCTAGGGTTAGGGTTAGGGTTAGGGCTAGTGCTAGGGCTAGGGCGAGTGCTCGGGCTAGGGGTAGGGTTAGGGTGAGGGTTAGGGTTAGGGCTAAGACTAGGGTTAGGGTTATGGTTAGGGTTAGGGATTGGGCTAGGATTAGGGATAGGGCTAGGGTTAGGTTTAGGGTTATGGTTAGGGCTAGGGCAAGGGGTAGTGCTAGGGCTAGGTTTAGGGTTAGGTCTAGGGCTAGGGCTAGGGTTAGGGCTAGGTTTAGGGTTAAGGTTAGAGTTAAGGCTAGGGATAGGGATAGGGTTAGGGCTAGTGCTAGGGCTAGGGCTAGGGCTCGGGCTAGTGCTAGGGTTAGGGATAGTGTTAGGGCTAGGGCTAGGGTTAGGGTTAGGGTTAGGGCTAGGTTTATTGTTACGGTTAGGGTTAGGGCTAGGGCTAGGGCTAGGGCTAGGCCTAGGGTTAGGGTTAGGGTTAGGTTTAGGGCTAGGGCTAGGGTTAGTGTTAGGGTTAGTGTTAGGGTTAGGGCTAGGGCTAGTGTTAGGGTTAGGGCTAGGGCTAGGGCTAGGGCTAGGGCTTGGGTCAGTGTTAGGGTTATGGCTATGGCTAGGGCTAGGGCTAGGGTTAGGGTTAGGACTTGGGCTAGGGCTAGGGCTAGGTTTAGGGTTAGGGCTAGGTTAGGGCTAGGTCTAGGGTTAGGTTTAGGGTTAGGATTAGGGTTACGGCTAGGGCTAGGGCTAGGCCTATGGCTAGGGCTAGGGCTAGGGTTAGGGTTAGGGTTAGGTTTAGGGCTAGGGCTAGGGTTAGTGTTAGGGTTAGTGTTAGGGTTAGGGCTAGGGCTAGTGTTAGGTTTAGGGCTAGGGCTAGGGCTAGGGCTAGGGCTTGGGTTAGTGTTAGGGTTATGGCTATGGCTAGGGCTAGGGCTAGGGTTAGGGTTAGGGCTAGGGCTAGGGCTAGTGCTAGGTCTAGGGTTAAGGTTAGGGCTAGGGTTAGGGCTAGGGCTAGGGTTAGCGTTAGGGTTAGGTTTAGGGTTAGGGCTAGGGCTAGTGTTAGGTTTAGGGCTAGGGCTAGGGCTAGGGTTAGGGTTAGGGTTATGGCTATGGCTAGGGCTAGGGCTAGGGCTAGGGCTAGGGTTAGGGTTAGGGCTAGGGCTAGGGCTAGTGCTAGGTCTAGTGTTAAGGTTAGGGCTAGGGTTAGGGCTAGGACTAGGGTTAGGTTTAGTGTTAGGGTTATGGTTAGGGCTACGGTTAGGGTTAGGGTTAGGGTTAGGGCTAGGGCTAGGGCTAGGTATAGGGTTAGTGTTAGAGTTAGGGTTAGGTTTAGGGCTAGGGCTAGGGCTAGGGTTAGGGTTTGGGTTAGGATTAGGGTGAGGTCTAGGGCTAGGTCTAGGGCTAGATTTAGGGTTAGGGCTAGGCTTAGTGTTAGGGCTAGGGCTAGGTCTAGGATTAGGGCTGGGGCAAGGGTTAGGGTTAGGGTTAGGGTTAGCTCTAGGGTTAGGGTTAGGGTTAGGGCTAGGGCTAGGGCGAGGGCTAGGGCTAGAGCTCGGGTTAGAGTTAGGGTTAGGGTTAGGGCTAGGGTTAGGCATAGGGCTAGGTTTAGGGTTAGGGCTAGGGTTAGGGTTTGGGTTAGGGTTAGGGCTAGTGCTGGGGCTAGGGCTAGGGCTCGGCTAGCGCTAGGGTTAGGGTTAGGGTTAGGGTTATTGCTAGGGCTAGGGTTAGGGTTCGTGTTAGGGTTCGGGTTAGGGCTAGGGTTAGGTTTAGGGTTAAGGTTAGAGTTAGGGCTAGGGCTCGGGTTAGGGTTAGGTTTAGGGCTAGGGTTAGGGTTAGGGTTAGGGCTAGGGCTAGATCTAGGGCTAGGGCTAGGGCTAGGTTTAGGGTTAGGGTTAGGGCTAGTGCTAGGGCTAGGGCTAGGGTTAGCGTTAGGGTTAGGTTTAGGGTTAGGGCTAGGGCTAGTGTTAGGGTTAGGGCTAGGGCTAGGGTTAGGGTGAGGGTTAGGGTTAGGCCTAAGGCTAGGGTTAGGGTTATGGTTTGGGTTAGGGTTAGGACTAGGGTTAGGATTAGGGTTAGGTTTAGGGCTAGGGCTGGGCTAGGGCTAGGGCTCGGGTTAGGGTTAGGTTTAGGGCTAGGGTTAGGGTTAGGGTTAGGGCTAGGTCTAGATCTAGGGCTAGGGCTAGGGCTAGGTTTAGGGTTAGGGTTAGGGCTAGTGCTAGGGCTAGGGCTAGGGTTAGCGTTAGGGTTAGGTTTAGGGTTAGGGCTAGGGCTAGTGTTAGGGTTAGGGCTAGGGCTAGGGTTAGGGTGAGGGTTAGGGTTAGGCCTAAGGCTAGGGTTAGGGTTATGGTTTGGGTTAGGGTTAGGACTAGGGTTAGGATTAGGGTTAGGTTTAGGGCTAGGGCTGGGCTAGGGCTAGGGCTAGGGTTAGGGTTCGGTTTAGGGCTAGGGCTAGGCCTATGGCTAGGGCTATGGCTAGGGTTAGGCTTAGGGTTAGGGTTAGGGCTAGGGCTAGTGTTAGTGTTAGGGTTAGGGTTAGGGTTAGGGTTACGTCTAGGGTTAGGGTTAGGGTTAGGGGTAGGGCTAGGGTTAGGGTTAGGGTTAGTTTTAGGGTTAGGGCTAGGGCTAGGGCTTGGGCTATGGCTCGGGTTAGGGTTAGGGTTAGGGTTAGGGCTAGGTCTAGGGCTAGGCCTATGGCTAGGGATAGGGCTAGGGTTAGCGTTAGGTTTAGGGTTAGGGTTAGGGCTAGGGTTAGTGTTAGGTTTAGGGTTAGGGTTAGGGTTAGGGTTAGGGCTAGTGTTAGGTTAGGGTTAGGGTTAGGGTTAGGGTTAGGGTTAGGGTTAGGGTTAGCTCTAGGGCTTTGGTTAGGGTTCGGGCTAGGGCTAGGCCTAGGGCTAGGGCTAGGGCTCGGGTTAGGGTTAGGGTAAGGGTTAGGGTTAGGGCTAGGTCTAGGGCTAGGGATGAGGCTAGGTTTAGGGTTAATTTGAGAGTTAGGGCTAGGGCTAGGGTTAGGGTTAGGTTTAGGGCAGGGTTTAGGGTTAGGGTTAGGGTTAGGTTTAGTGTTAGGGCTAGGGCTAGGGCTAGGGGTAGGGCTAGGGCTAGTGTTAGGGTTAGGGTTAGGGTTAGGGCTAGGTTTAGGGCTAGGGTTAGGGTTAGGGCTAGGGCTAGGGCTAGTGCTAGGGCTAGGTCTAGGGTTAGGGTTAGGGTTAGTGTTAGGGTTAGGGATTGGGCTAGGGTTAGGGTTAGGGTTAGGGTTAGGGCTAGGGCAAGGGTTAGGGTTACGGTTAGGGCTAGGTTTATTTTTACGGTTAGGGTTAGGTCTAGGGCTAGGGCTACGGCTAGGGCTCCGGTTAGTGTTAGGCTTAGGGTTAGGGTTAGGGTTAGGTTTAGGGTTAGTGTTAGGGTTAGGGCTAGGGTTAGCGTTAGGACTAGGGTTAGTGCTAGGCTAGGGCTAGGTTTAGGGTTAGGGCTAGGTTAGGGCTAGGACTAGGGTTAGGTTTAGGGTTAGGGTTAGGGTTAGGGCTAGGGCTAGGGCTAGGCCTATGGCTAGGGCTAGGGCTACGGTTAGGGTTAGGGTTAGGTTTAGGGCTAGGGCTAGGGTTAGTGTTAGGGTTAGGGTTAGGGTTAGGGCTAGGGCTAGTGTTAGGTTTAGGGCTAGGGCTAGGGCTAGGGCTAGGGCTTCGGTTAGTGTTAGGGTTATGGCTAGGGCTAGGGCTAGGGCTAGGGTTAGGGCTAGGGCTAGGGCTAGTGCTAGGTCTAGGGTTAAGGTTAGGGCAAGGGTTAGGGCTTGGGCTAGGGTTAGGTTTAGTGTTAGGGTTATGGTTTGGCTATGGTTAGGGTTAGGGTTAGGGTTAGGGCTAGGGCTAGGGCTAGGTCTAGGGTTAGTGTTAGAGTTAGGTTTAGGGTTAGGGCTAGGGCTAGGGCTAGGGCTAGGGTTAGGGTTTGGGTTAGGATTAGGGTGAGGTCTAGGGCTAGGGCTATGGCTAGGTTTAGGGTTAGGGCTAGGCTTAGTGTTAGGGCTAGGGCTAGGTCTAGGACTAGGGCTGGGGCAAGGGTTAGGGTTAGGGTTAGGGTTAGCTCTAGGGTTAGGGTTAGGGTTAGGGCTAGGGCTAGGGCGAGGGCTAGGGCTAGAGCTCGGGTTAGAGTTAGGGTTAGGGTTAGGGCTAGGGTTAGGCCTAGGGCTAGGTTTAGGGTTAGGGCTAGGTTTAGGGTTTGGGTTAGGGTTAGGGCTAGTGGTAGGGCTAGGGCTAGGGCTCGGCTAGGGCTAGGGTTAGGGTTAGGGTTAGGGTTAGGGCTAAGGCTAGGGTTAGGCTTATGGTTAGGGTTAGGGTTAGGGCTAGGGTTAGGGTTAGGTTTAGGGTTAGGGCTAGGGCAGGGCTAGGGCTAGGGCTTGGGCTAGGGTTAGGGCTCGGGTTTGGGTTAGAGTTACGGTTAGGGTTAGGGCTAGGGTTGGGGTTCGGTTTAGGGTTAGGGTTAGGGGTAGGGCTAGGGTTAGTGTTAGGGTTAGGGCTCGGATTAGGGTTAGGGTTAGTTTTAGGATTAGGGCTAGGGCTAGGGATATGGCTCGGGTTATGGTTAGGGTTAGGGTTAGGGTTAGTGTTAGAGTTAGGGCTAGGGTTAGGGTTAGGGCTAGGGTTAGGTTTAGGGTTAGAGCTAGGGCTAGGGCTAGGGCTAGGGCTAGGATTAGGGTTAGGGCTAGGGCTAGGGCTAGGGCTAGGTCTAGGGTTAGGGTTAGAGTTAGTGTTAGATTTAGGGATTGGGCTAGGGTTAGGGTTAGGTTTAGGGATAGGGCTAGGGTTAGGGTTAGATTTAGGATTAGGGTTAGGGTTAGGGATAGGGCTAGGGGTAGGGCTAGGGCTAGGGTTAGGGTTAGGGTTAGGGTTAGGGCTAGGGTTAGGGCTAGGGCTAGGGCTAGGGCTAGGGCTAGGGTTAGGGTTAGGGTTAGGGCTAGGGCTAGGGTTAAGGCTAGGGTTAGGGTTAGGTATAGGGCTAGGGCTAGTGCTAGGGCTAGGCCTAGGGTTTGGTTTAGGTTTAGGGCTAGGGTTAAGGTTAGGGCTAGGGTAAGGTTTAGGGTTAGAATTAGGGCTAGGGCTAGGGTTTGGTTTAGGTTTAGGTTTAGGGCTAGGGTTAGGGTTTGGGTTTGGGCTAGGGTTAGGGATAGGGCTAGGGTTAGGTTTAGGGTTAGGGTTAGGGCTAGGGCCAGGGGTAGGGCTAGGGCTAGGGTTAGGGTTAGGTCTCGGGCCAGGGCTAGGGTTAGGGCTAGGTTTAGGGTTAAGGTTAGAGTTAAGGCTAGGGCTAGGGTTAGGGTTAGATTTAGGGCTAGGTTTAGGGTTAGGTTTATGGTTAGGGCTAGGGCTAGATCTAGGGCTAGCGCTAGGGCTAGGGTTAAGGATAGGGTTAGGCTAGTGCTAGGGCTAGGGCTAGGGCTCAGGCTAGTGCTAGGGTTAGGATTAGGGTTAGGGCTAGGGCTAGGGTTAGGGTTAGGGTTAGGGCTAGGGTTATTGTTATGCTTAGGGTTAGGGCTAGGTCTAGGGCTACGGCTAGGGCTCGGGTTAGGGTTAGGCTTAGGGTTAGGGTTAGGGTTTGGGCTAGGGCTAGGGTTAGGGTTAGGGTTAGGGTTAGTGCTAGGGCTAGGGCTAGGGCTAGGGCTAGGTCTAGGGTTAGGGCTAGGGTTAGGGTTAGGGCTAGGGCTAGGGCTAGGGCTAGGCCTAGGGTTAGGGTTAGGGTTAGGGCTAGGGCTAGGGCTAGGGCTAGGGGTAGGGTTAGGGTTAGGGTTAGGGTTAGGGTTAGGGTTAGGTTTAGGGTTAGTATTAGGGTTAGGGCTAGGGTTAGGGTTAGGACTAGGGCTAGGGCTAGGGCTAGGGCTAGGTAAGGGTTAGGGCTAGGGCTAGGGCTAGGTTTAGCGTTAGGGCTAGGTTAGGGCTAGGTCTAGTGTTAGGGTTAGGGTTAGGGTTAGGGTTAGGTCTAGGGTAGGGCTAGGCCTATGGCTAGGGCTATGGCTAGGGTTAGTGTTAGGGTTAGGTTCAGGGCTAGGGCTAGGGTTAGCGTTAGGGTTAGGGTTAGGGTTAGGGCTAGGGCTAGTGTTAGGTTTAGGGCAGGGCTAGGGCTAGGGCTAGGGTTAGGGTTAGGGTTATGGCTAGGGCTAGGGCTAGGGCTAGGGTTAAGGTTAGGGCTAGGGCTAGGGCTAGTGCTAGGTCTTGTGTTAAGGTTAGGGCTAGGGTTAGGGCTAGGGCTAGGGTTAGGTTTAGTGTTAGGATTATGGTTAGGGCTACGGTTAGGGTTAGGGTTAGGGTTAGGGTTAGGGCTAGGGCTAGGGCTAGGTCTAGGGTTAGTGTTAGAGTTAGGGTTAGGTTTAGGGCTAGGGCTAGGGCTAGGGTTAGGGTTTTGTTAGGATTAGGGTGAGGTCTAGGGCTAGGGCTAGGGCTAGGTTAGGGTTAGGGCTAGGCTTAGTGTTAGGGCTAGGGCTAGGTCTAGGGCTAGGACTGGGGCAAGGGTTAGAGTTAGGGTTAGGGTTAGCTCTAGGGTTAGGGTTAGGGTTAGGGCTAGGGCTAAGGCGAGGGCTAGGGCTAGAGCTCGGGTTAGAGTTAGGGTTAGGGTTAGGGCTAATGTTAGGCCTAGGGCTAGGTTTAGGGTTAGGGCTAGGGTTAGGTTTAGGGTTAAGGCTAGGGCTAGATCTAGGGCTAGGGCTAGGGCTAAGGCTAGG
>CATKVR010000056.1:10000-12500 GCA_949820135.1 Sylvilagus floridanus | reverse complement strand
GCTAGTGCTAGTGCTAGGGCTAGGGCTAGGGTTAGCGTTAGGTTTAGGGCTAGGGTTAAGGTTAGGGCTAGGGTTAGGTTTAGGGTTAGAATTAGGGCTAGGGCTGGGTTTGGTTTAGGTTTAGGTTTAGGGCTAGGGTTAGGGTTAGGGTTAGAGATTGGGCTAGGGTTAGGGTTAGGGCTAGGGTTAGGTTTAGGGTTAGGGTTAGGGCTAGGGGTAGGGCTAGGGCTAGGGTTAGGGTTAGGGTTAGGTCTAGGGCTAGGGCTAGGGCTAGGGTTAGGTCTAGGTTTAGTTTTAAGGTTAGAGTTAAGGCTTGGGGTAGGGTTAGGGTTAGATTTAGGGCTAGGGTTAGGGTTAGGTTTAGGGTTAAGGCTAGGGCTAGATCTAGGGCTAGGGCTAGGGCTAGGGTTAGGGATAGGGTTAGGGCTAGTGCTAGGGCTAGGGCTAGGGCTCGGCCTAGTGCTAGGGTTAGGGTTAGGGTTAGGGCTAGGGTTAGGGTTAGTGTTAGGTTTAGGGCTAGGCTTAGGGTTACGGTTAGGGTTAGGGCTAGGGCTGGGCTACGGCTAGGGCTCGGGTTAGGGTTAGAATTAGGGTTAGGGTTAGGGTTAGGGCTAGGGCTGGGGATAGGGTTAGGGTTAGGGTTAGTGCTAGGGCTAGGGCTAGGGCTAGGGCTAGGGTTAGGGCTAAGGTTAGGTTTAGGTCTAGGGCTAGGGCTAGGGCTAGACCTAGGGTTAGGGTTAGGGTTAGGGCTAGGGCTAGGGCTAGGGCTAGGTGTAGTGGTAGGGTTAGGGTTAGGGTTAGGGTTAGTGTTAGGGTTAGGGTTAGGGCTAGGGTTAGGGTTAGGACTAGGCCTAGGTCTAGGGCTAGGGCTAGGTAAGGGTTAGGGCTAGGGCTAGGGCTAGGGCTAGGTTCAGGGTTAGGGCTAGGTTAGGGCTAGGTCTAGGGTTAGGGTTAGTGTTAGTGTTATGGTTAGGGTTTGGGCTAGGGCTAGGTCTAGGCCTATGGCTAGGGCTATGGCTAGGGATAGGGTTAGGGTTAGGGCTAGGGCTAGGGTTAGTGTTAGGGTTAATGTTAGGGTTAGGGCTAGGGCTAGTGTCAGGTTTAGGGCTAGGGTTAGGGCTAGGGCTAGGGCTAGGGTTAGGGTTAGGGTTATGGCTAGGGCTAGGACTAGGTCTAGGTCTAGGTTTAGGGTTAGGGCTAGGGCTTTGTTTAGGGTTAGGGCTAGGGCTAGGGCTAGGGCTAGGGCTCGGGTTAGGGTTAGGGTTAGGGTTAGGGTTAGGGTTAGGGCTAGGTCTAGGGCTAGGGATAGGGCTAGGTTTAGGGTTAAGGTTAGAGTTAGGGCTAGGGCTAGGGTTAGGGTTAGGGTTAGGGTTAGGTTTAGTGTTAGGGCTAGGGCTAGGGCTAGGGTTAGGGCTAGGGCTAGGGTTAGGGTTAGGGTTAGGGTTAGGGCTAGGTTTAGGGCTAGGTTTAGGGTTAGGGCTAGGGCTAGGGTTAGGGCTAGGGTTAGGGTTAGGGCTAGTGCTAGGGCTAAGGCTAGGTCTAGGGTTAGGGTTAGGGTTAGTGTTAGGGTTAGGGATTGGGCTAGGGTTAGGGTTAGGGTTAGGGTTACGGCTAGGGCTAGGGCTAGGTTTAGGGTTAGGGCTAGGGCTAGGGTTAGGGTAGGGTTAGGGTTAGGGCTAGGGTTAGGGCTAGGGCTAGGGGTAGGGCTAGGGCTAGGGTTAGGGTTAAGGCCAGGGCTAGGGTTAGGGCTAGGGTTAGGGTTAGGGATAGGGCTAGGGCTAGTGCTAGGTCTAGGGCTAGGGGTAGGTTAGTGTTAGGGCTAGGGCTAGGGTTAGGGCTAGGGTTAGGGTTAGGGATAGGGCTAGGGTAGTGCTAGGGCTAGGGCTAGGGTTAGGTTAGGGTTAGAGCTAGGGTTAAGGTTAGGGCTAGGGTTAGGTTTAGGGTTAGAATTAGGGTTAGGGCTGGGTTTGGTTTACGTTTAGGTTTAGGGCTAGGGCTAGGGTTAGGGTTAGGGCTAGGGCTAGGGTTATGGCTAGGGTTAGGGTTAGGGATAGGGCTAGTGCTAGTGCTAGGGCTAGGGCTAGGGTTAGCGTTAGGTTTAGGGCTAGGGTTAAGGTTAGGGCTAGGGTTAGGTTTAGGGTTAGAATTAGGGCTAGGGCTGGGTTTGGTTTAGGTTTAGGTTTAGGGCTAGGGTTAGGGTTAGGGTTAGAGATTGGGCTAGGGTTAGGGTTAGGGCTAGGGTTAGGTTTAGGGTTAGGGTTAGGGCTAGGGGTAGGGCTAGGGCTAGGGTTAGGGTTAGGGTTAGGTCTAGGGCTAGGGCTAGGGCTAGGGTTAGGTCTAGGTTTAGTTTTAAGGTTAGAGTTAAGGCTTGGGGTAGGGTTAGGGTTAGATTTAGGGCTAGGGTTAGGGTTAGGTTTAGGGTTAAGGCTAGGGCTAGATCTAGGGCTAGGGCTAGGGCTAGGGTTAGGGATAGGGTTAGGGCTAGTGCTAGGGCTAGGGC
>CATKVR010000055.1:57500-60000 GCA_949820135.1 Sylvilagus floridanus | reverse complement strand
TTAGGGTTAGGGCTAGGGCTAGGGTTAGGGTTAGGGTTAGGGCTAGGGCTAGGGTTAGTGTTAGGGCTAGGGCTAGGGTTAGGGTTAGGGTTAGGGCAAGGCTAGGGCTAGCGCTAGGGCTAGGGTTAGTGTTAGGGCTAGGGTTAGTGTTAGGATTATGGCTTCGATTAGGGCTAGGGTTATGGTTAGGGTTAGGGTTAGGGCTAGGTTTAGGGTTAGGGTTAGGGTTAGGGTTAGGGCTAGGGCTAGGGCTAGGGTTAGGGTTAGGGTTTGGGTTAGGGCTAGGGCTAGGGCTAGGGTTAGAGTTAGGGATAGGGTTACGGTTAGGATTAGGCTTAGGGTTCGTGTTAGAGCTAGGGCTAGGGCTAGGGCTAGGGTTAGGGTTAGGGCTAGGGTTAGTGTTAGGATTATGGCTTGGGTTAGTGCTAGGGTTAGGGTTAGGTTTAGGGCTAGGTTTAGGGTTAGGGTTAGGGTTAGGTTTAGGGCTAGGGCTAGGGCTAGGGTTAGGGTTAGGGTTTGGGTTAGGGCTAGGGCTAGGGCTAGGGTTAGGGTTAGGGCTAGGGTTACGGTTAGGGTTAGGCTTAGGGTTCGTGTTAGAGCTAGGGCTAGGGCTAGGGCTAGGGTTAAGGTTAGGGCTAGGGCTAGGGCTAGGGTTAGGTTTAGGGTTATGGCTAGGGCTAGGGTTAGGCTTACGGTTAGGGCTAGGTCTAGGGTTAGGTTTAGGATTAGGGTAAGGGCTAGGACTAGGGTTAGGGTTAGGGCTAGGGCTAGTGCTAGGGCTAGGGCTAGGGTTAGGGTTTGGGTTAGGGCTAGGGTTAGGTTTAGGGTTAAGCCTATGGTTAGGGTTAGGGTTAGGGCTAGGGCTAGGGCTAGGGCTAGGGCTAGTGCTAGGGTTAGTGTTAGGGTTAGGGCTAGGGCTAGTGTTAGGGTTAGGGTTAGGGCTAGGGCTAGGGCTAGGGCTAGGGCTAGGGTTAGGGTTAGGGTTTGGATTAGGGCCTGGGCTAGGGCTAGAGTTACGGTTAGGCCTAGGGTTACGGTTAGGGTTAGGGCTAGGGCTAGGGCTAGGGTTAGGGTTAGGGTTAGGGCTAGCGCTATGGCTAGGGCTAGGGCTAGGGTTAGGGTTACGGTTAGGGTTAGGGCTAGGGCTTGGGCTAGGGCTAGGGCTAGGGTTAGGGTCAGGGTTAGGGTTAGGGCCAGTGCTAGTGTTAGGTTTAGGGCTAGGGCTAGGGCTAGGGCTAGGGTTAGGGTTAGGTTTAGGGCTAGGGCTAGGGTTAGGGTTAGAGTTAGGGTTAGGGCTAGGGCTAGGGCTAGGGTAAGGGTTAGGGTTAGGGCTAGGGTTAGGGTAAGGGTTAGGATTAGGTTTAGGGCTAGGGCTGGGCAATGGCTAGGGATAAAAATAGGGTTAGGGTTAGGGTTAGGGCTAGGGCAATTGTTAGGGTTAGGGTTAGGACTAGGGCTAGGTATCGGGTTAGGGTTAGAGCTAGGGCTAGGGCTAGGGCTAGTGTTACAGTAAGTGTTGGTATTAGTGTTAGGGCTAGGGTTAGGGTTAGGGTTATGGCTAGGGCTAGGGCTAGGACTAGGGCTAGGTTTAGGGTTAGGGTTAGAGCTAGGGCTAGGGTTAGGGTTAGGGCTAGGGTGAGGGTTAGGGTTAGGGCTAGGGCTAGGGCTAGGGCTAGGGATAGGGTGAGGGTTAAGGTTAGGGTTAGGGCTAGGGCTAGGGCTAGGGCTAGGGCTAGGTTTAGGGTTAGGGTTAGGGCTAGGGCTAGGGCTAGGGCTAGGGCTAGAGTTAGGGTTAGGGTTAGGTTTAGGGCTAGTGCTAGAGTTAGGGTTAGGGTTAGGGTTAGGGTTAGGGTTAGGGCTAAGGCTAGGGCTAGGGCTAGGGCTAGGGTTAGGTTTAGGGCTAGGGCTAGGGATAGGGTTAGGGCTAGGGCAAGGGTTAGGTTTAGGGTTAGGGCTAGGGCTAGGACTAGGGCTAGGGTTAGGGTTAGGGTTAGGGCTAGGGCTAGGGTTAGGGTTACAGTTAGGTTTAGGGCTAGGGCTAGGGCTAGGGTTAGGATTAGGGTTAGGGCTAGGGTTAGGGTAAGGGTTAGGGTTAGAGTTAGGGCTAGGTCTAGGGCTAGGGCTAGGGCTAGGGTTAGGGTTAGGGTTAGGCTTAGGGCTAGGTCTAAGACTAGGGTTAGGGTTAGGGTTAGGGCTAGGGCTAGGTATAGGGTTAGGGTTAGGGCTAGGTCTAGGGCTAGGGCTAGGGCCAGTGTTAGGGTTAGGGTTGGGGTTAGTGTTAGGGCTAGTGTTCGGGTTAGGGTTAGGGTTAGGGCTAGGGCTAGGGCTAGGGTTATGGTTAGGGTTAGGGCTAGGGCTAGGGTTAGGGTTAGGGCTCGGGTTAGGGTTAGGTTTAGGGCTAGGGTTAGGGCTATGGCTAGGGCTAGTGCTAGGGCTAGGGCTAGGGCTAGGGCTAGGGTTAGGGTTAGGGTTAGGTTTAGGGCTAGGGCTAAGGCTAGGG
>CATKVR010000055.1:40000-42500 GCA_949820135.1 Sylvilagus floridanus | reverse complement strand
GGGCTAGGAATAGGGTTAGGGTTAGGGCTAGGGCTAGGGCTAGGGCTGGGGCCAGTGTTAGGGTTAGGGTTGGGGTTAGTGTTAGGGCTAGTGTTCGGGTTAGGGTTAGGGTTAGGGCTAGGGCTAGGGCTAGAGTTATGGTTAGGGTAAGGGCTAGGGCTAGGGTTAGGGTTAGGGCTAGGGTTAGGGTTAGGTTTAGGGCTAGGGTTAGGGCTAGGGCTAGGGCTAGGGCTAGGGCTAGGGTTAGGGTTAGGGTTAGGGCTAGGGCTAGGGTTAGGGTTAGGGTTAGGGTTAGGGCTAGGGCTAGGGCTAGGGATAGGGTTAGGGTTAGGTTTAGGGTTAGGGTTAGGTCTAGAGCTAGGGTTAGGGTTAGGGTTAGGGTTAGGGCTAAGGCTAATGCTAGGGCTAGGGTTAGGGTTAGAGTTAGGGCTAGGGCTAGGGTTAAGTTTAGTGTTAGGGCTAGGGCTAGGGCTAGGGCTAGGGCTATGGTTAGGGTTAGGGTTTGGATTAGGGCTAGGGCTAGGGCTAGGGTTAGGGTTAGGTCTAGGGTTACGGTTAGGGTTAGGGTTACGGTTAGGTTAGGGCTAGGGCTAGGGCTAGGGCTAGGGTTAGGGTTAGGGTTAGGGCTAGGGCTAGGGTTAGGGTTAGGTTTAGGGTTAGGGCTAGGGCTAGGGTTAGGGTTAGGGTTAGGGTTAGGGCTATGGCTAGGGTTAGGGTTAGGGTTTGGATTAGGGCTAGGGCTAGGGCTAGGGTTAGGGTTAGGGTTAGTGTTAGGACTATGTCTAGGATTAGGGTTAGGGTTAGGGTGAGGGCTAGGGCTAGGGTTAATGTTAGAGTTAGGGTTAGGGCTAGGGCTAGGGCTAGGTTTAGGGTTAGGGTTAGGGCTAGGCTTAGAGTAAGTGTTAGGGTTAGGGTTAGGGCTAGGGCTAGGGCTATGGCTAGGGTTAGGGTTAGGGTTAGGGTTAGGGATAGGGTTAGGGCTATGGCTAGGGCTAGGGTTAGGGTTAGGTTTACGGCTAGGGCTAGGTATCGGGTTAGGGTTAGGGCTAGGTTTAGGGCTAGGGCTAGGGCAAGAGTTAGGGTTAGGGTTGGGGTTAGTGTTAGGGCTAGGGTTAGTGTTAGGGTTAGTGCTAGGGCTAGGTCTAGGGCTAGGTTTATGGCTAGGGCTAGGGTTAGGATTAGGGCTAGGGCTAGGGTTAGGGTTAGGGCTAGGGCTAGTGTTAGGGTTACGTTTAGGCTAGGGATAGGGTTAGGGTTAGGGCTAGGGCTAGGGTTAGGTTTAGGGCTAGGGCTAGGGTTAGGTTTAGGGTTAGGGCTAGGGCTAGGACTAGGGCTAGGGTTAGGGTTAGAGTTAGGTTTAGGGCTAGCGCTATGGCTAGGGCTAGGGCTAGGATTAGGGTTAGGGCTAGGGTTAGGGTAAGGGTTAGGGTTAGGGTTAGTGCTAGGTCTAGGGCTGGGGCTAGGGCTAGGGTTAGGGTTAGAGTTAGGTTTAGGACTAGGGCTAAGGCTTGGGTTAGGGTTAGGGTTAGGCCTAGGGCTAGGTGTAGGGTTAGGGTTAGGGCTAGGGCTAGGGCTAGGGCTAGGGCCAGTGTTAGGGTTAGAGTTGGGGTTAGTGTTAGGGCTAGTGTTCGGGTTAGGGTTAGGGTTAGGGCTAGGGCTAGGGCTAGGGTTATGGTTAGGGTTAGGGCTAGGGCTAGGGCTAGGGCTAGGGCTATGGTTAGGGTTAGGGTTTGGGTTAGGGCTAGGGCTAGGGCTAGGGTTAGGGTTAGGTCTAGGGTTACGGTTAGGGTTAGGGTTACGGTTAGTGTTAGGGCTAGGGCTAGGGCTAGGGCTAGGGCTGGGGTTAGGGTTAGGGTTAGGGTTAGGGTTATGGCTAGGGCTAGGGTTAGGGTTAGGGTTAGGATTAGGGCTAGGTCTAGGGCTAGGGCTAGGGCCAGTGTTAGGGTTAGGGTTGGGGTTAGTGTTAGGGCTAGTGTTCGGGTTAGGGTTAGGGTTAGGGCTAGGGCTAGGGCTAGGGTTATGGTTAGGGTTAGGGCTAGGGCTAGGGTTAGGGTTAGGGCTAGGGTTAGGGTTAGGGTTAGGGCTAGGGTTAGGGCTATGGCTAGGGCTAGGGCTAGGGCTAAGTCTAGGGCTAGGGCTAGGGCTAGGGTTAGGGTTAGGGTTAAGTTTAGGGCTAGGGCTAAGGCTAGGGTTAGGGTTAGGGTTAGGGCTAGGGCTAGGTATACGGTTAGGGTTAGGGTTAGGGCTAGGTCTAGGGCTAGGGCTAGGGCCAGTGTTACGGTTAGGGTTGGGGTTAGTGTTAGGGCTAGTGTTCGGGTTAGGGTTAGGGTTAGGGCTAGGGCTAGGGCTAGGGTTATGGTTAGGGTTAGGGCTAGGGCTAGGGTTAGTGTTAGGGTTAGGGTTAGGGCTAGGGTTACGGCTAGGGCTAGGGCTTGGGCTAGGGCTAGGGTTAGGGTTAGGGTTAGGGTTAGGCCTAGGGCTAGGGCTAGGGATAGGGTTA
>CATKVR010000055.1:15000-17500 GCA_949820135.1 Sylvilagus floridanus | reverse complement strand
GCTAGGGCTAGGGCTAGGGCTAGGTTTAGGGTTAGGTTTAGGGCTAGGGTTAGGGTAAGGGTTAGTGTTAGGGTTAGGGCTATGGCTAGGGCTAGGGTTAGGGTTAGGGTTAGGACTAGGGCTAGGTATCGAGTTAGGGTTAGGTCTAGGGCTAGGGATAGGGCTAGGGCTAGAGTTAGGGTTAGGGTTGGGGTTAGTGTTAGGGCTAGGGTTAGTGTTAGGGTTAGGGCTAGGGCTAGGTCTAGGGCTAGGGCTAGGGTTAGGGTTAGGGTTAGGGGTAGAGTTAGGGTTAGGGTTAGGGTTAGGGCTAAGGCTAGGTCTAGGGCTAGGGCTAGGGTTAGGGTTAGGATTAGGGCCAGGGTTAGGGTTAGGGTTAGGGTTAGGGCTAGGGCTAGGGCTAGGGCTATGTCAAGGGCTAGGGCTAGGGTTAGGGCTAGGGCTAGGGCTAGGGTTAGGGTTAGGGCTAGGGTTAGGTTTAGGGCAAGGGCTAGGGCTAGGGCTAGGGCTAGGGCTAGGGCTAGGGATAGGGTTTGGGCTAAGGCTAGGGTTAGGGTTAGGGCTAGGGCTAGGGTTAGGGTTAGGGTTAGGGCTAGGTATCGGGTTAGGGTTAGGGCTAGGGCTAGGGCTAGGGCTAGGGATAGTGTTAGGGTTAGGGTTGGGGTTAGTGTTAGGGCTAGGGCTAGGGCTAGGGTTAGGGTTAGGTTTAGGGCTAGGGTTAGGGTAAGGTTTAGGGTTAGGGTTAGGGCTAGGGATAGGGCTAGGGCTAGGGTTAGGGTTAGGGCTAGGGCTAGGGCTAGGGTTAGGGTTAGAGCTAGGGCTAGCGCTAGGTATAGAGTTAGGGTTAGGGCTAGGGCTAGGGCTAGGGCTAGTGTTAGGGTTAGGGTTAGGGCTAGGGCTAGGGTTAGAGTTAGGGTTAGAGCTAGGACTAGGGCTAGGGCTATGGCTAGGTCTAGGGTTAGGGTTAGGGTTTTGGTTAGGGCTAGGGCTAGGGCTAGGGTTAGGGTTAGGGCTAGGGCTAGGGCTAGGGCTAGGGTTAGGGTTAGGGTTAGGGCTAGGGCTAGGATTAGGGTTAGAGTTAGGGTTAGGGCTATGGCTAGGGCTAAGGTCAGGGTTAGCGTTAGGGCAAGGGTTAGGGCTAGGGCTAGGGTTAGGGTTAGGTTTAGGGTTAGGGCTAGGTCTAAGGTTAGGGTTAGGGTTAGGGCTATGGCTAGGGTTAGGGCTAGGGCTAGGGTTAGGGTTAGGGTTTAGGCTATGGCTAGGGTTAGGGTTAGGGTTTGGTTAGGGCTAGGGCTAGGGTTAGGGTTAAGGTTAGTGTTAGGACTAGGGCTAGGATTAGGGTTAGGGTTAGGGTGAGGGCTAGGGCTAGGGTTAGGGTTAGATTTAGGGTTAGGGCTAGGGCTAGGGCTAGGGCTAGGTTTAGGGTTAGGTTTAGGGCTAGGGTTAAGGTAAGGGTTAGTGTTAGGTTTAGGGCTAGGGCTAGGGCTATGGCTAGGGTTAGGGTTAGGGTTAGGGTTAGGGTTAGGGTTAGGGCTATGGCTAGGGCTAGGGTTAGGGTTAGGGTTAGGGCTAGGGCTAGGTATCGAGTTAGGATTAGGGCTAGGGCTAGGGATAGGGCTAGGGCTAGAGTTAGGGTTAGGGTTGGGGTTAGTGTTAGGGCTAGGGTTAGTGTTAGGGTTAGGGCTAGGGCTAGGTCTAGGGCTAGGGCTAGGGTTAGGGTTAGGGTAAGGGTTAGTGTTAGGGTTAGGGCTAGGGCTAGGGCTATGGCTAGGGTTAGGGTTAGGGTTAGGGTTAGGGTTAGGGCTATGGCTAGGGCTAGGGTTAGGGTTAGGGTTAGGGCTAGGGCTAGGTATCGAGATAGGGTTAGGGCTAGGGCTAGGTCTAGCGCTAGGGCTAGGGTTAGGGTTAGGGTTAGGGGTAGGGCTAGTGTTAGGGTTAGGGCTAGGGCTAGGGTTAGGGTTAGGGCTAGGGCTATGGTTAGGGTTAGGTTTAGGGCTAGGGCTATGGTTAGGGTTAGGGCTAGGGCTAGGGTTAGGGTTAGGGCTAGGGTTAGGGTTAGGGCTAGGGCTAGGGCTAGGGCTAGGGCTAGGGTTAGGGTTAGGGCTAAGGCTAGGGTTAGGGTTAGGGCTAGGGCTAGGGTTAGGGTTACGGTTAGGGCTAGGTATCGGGTTAGGATTAGGGCTAGGGCTAGGGCTAGGGCTAGGGATAGTGTTAGGGTTAGGGTTGGGGTTAGTGTTAGGGCTAGGGCTAGGGCTAGGGTTAGGGTTAGGTTTAGGGCAAGGGTTAGGGTAAGGTTTAGGGTTAGGGTTAGGGCTAGGGATAGGGCTAGGGCTAGGGTTAGGGTTAGGGCTAGGGCTAGGGCTAGGGTTAGGGTTAGAGCTAAGGCTAGGGCTAGGTATAGAGTTAGGTTTAGGGCTAGGGCTAGGGCTAGGGCTAGGGTTAGGGTTAGGGTTAGGGCTATGGCTAGGGTTAGAGTTAGGGTTAGAGCTAGGGCTAGGGCTTG
>CATKVR010000055.1:7500-12500 GCA_949820135.1 Sylvilagus floridanus | reverse complement strand
GGGCTAGGGTTTGGGTTAGGGTTAGGGCTAGGGCTAGGGCTAGGGCTATGGCTAGGGCTAGGGCTAGGGTTAGGGTTAGGGCTAGGGCTAGGGTTAGGGTTAGGGCTAGGGTTAGGGTTAGGGCTAGGGCTAGGGCTAGGGCTAGGGCTAGGGCTAGGGATAGGGTTTGGGCTAAGGCTAGGGTTAGGGTTAGGGCTAGGGCTAGGGTTAGGGTTAGGGTTAGAGCTAGGTATCGGGTTAGGGTTAGGGCTAGGGCTAGGGCTAGGGCTAGGGATAGTGTTAGGGTTAGGGTTGGGGTTAGTGTTAGGGCTAGGGCTAGGGCTAGGGTTAGGGTTAGGTTTAGGGCTAGGGTTAGGGTAAGGTTTAGGGTTTGGGTTAGGGCTAGGGATAGGGCTAGGGCTAGGGTTAGGGTTAGGGCTAGGGCTAGGGCTAGGGTTAGGGTTAGAGCTAGGGCTAGCGCTAGGTATAGAGTTAGGGTTAGGGCTAGGGCTAGGGCTAGGGCTAGTGTTAATGTTAGGGTTAGAGCTAGGGCTAGGGTTAGAGTTAGGGTTAGAGCTAGGACTAGGGCTAGGGCTATGGCTAGGTCTAGGGTTAGGGTTAGGGTTTTGGTTAGGGCTAGGGCTAGGGCTAGGATTAGGGTTAGGGCTAGGGCTAGGGCTAGGGCTAGGGTTAGGGTTAGGGTTAGGGCTAGGGCTAGGATTAGGGTTAGAGTTAGGGTTAGGGCTATGGCTAGGGCTAAGGTCAGGGTTAGCGTTAGGGCAAGGGTTAGGGCTAGGGCTAGGGTTAGGGTTAGGTTTAGGGTTAGGGCTAGGTCTAGGGTTAGGGTTAGGGTTAGGGCTATGACTAGGGTTAGGGCTAGGGCTAGGGTTAGGGTTAGGGTTTAGGCTATGGCTAGGGTTAGGGTTAGGGTTTGGTTAGGGCTAGGGCTAGGGTTAGGGTTAAGGTTAGTGTTAGGACTAGGGCTAGGATTAGGGTTAGGGTTAGTGTTAGGGCTAGGGCTAGGGTTAGGGTTAGGGTTAGGGCTAGGGCTAGGGCTAGGGCTAGGGCTATGGTTAGGGTTAGTGTTTGGGTTAGGGCTAGGGCTAGGGCTGGGGTTAAGGTTAGGTCTAGGGTTACGGTTAGGGTTAGAGCTAGGGTTAGGGTTAGTTTTAGGGCTAGGGTTAGGGCTAGGGCTAGGGCCAGTGTTAGGGTTAGGGTTGGGGTTAGGGTTAGGGTTAGGGCTAGGGCTAGGGCTATGGCTAGGGTTAGGGTTTGGGTTAGGGTTAGGGTTAGGCTTAGGGCTATGGCTAGGGCTAGGGTTAGGGTTAGGGCTAGGGCTAGGTATCGGGTTAGGTTTAGGGCTAGGGCTAGGGCTAGGGCTAGGGCTAGTGTTAGGGTTAGGGTTGGGGTAGTGTTAGGGCTAGGGTTAGTGTTAGGTTTAGGGCTAGGAATAGGGTTAGGGTTAGGGTTAGGGCTAGGGCTAGGGTTAGGGTTAGGTTTAGTGTTAGGGCTAGGGCTAGGAATAGGTTTAGGTTTAGGGCTAGGGCTAGGGCTAGGTCTAGGGCTAGGGTTAGGGTTAGGGTTAGGTCTATGGCTAGGGTTAGGGTTAGGGCTAGGGCTAGGGTTAGGGTTAGAGTTAGGGTTAGGGCTAGGGCTAGGGCTAAGTTTAGGGTTAGGGTTAGGGCTAGGGTTAGGGTAAGGGTTAGGTTTAGGGTTAGGGCTAGGGCTAGGGCTATGGCTATGGCTAGGGTTAGGGTTAGGGTTAGGGTTAGGTTTAGGGCTAGGGCTAGGGCTAGGGTTAGGGTTAGGGTTAGGGCTAGGGCTAGGAATAGGGTTAGGGTTAGGGCTAGGGCTAGGGTTAGGGCTAAGGCCAGTGTTAGGGTTAGGGTTGGGGTTAGTGTTAGGGCTAGGGTTAGGGTTAGGGTTAGGGCTAGGGCTAGGTTTAGGGTTAAGCCAAGGGTTAGGGTTAGGGTTAGGGTTAGGGCTAGGGCTAGGGCTAGGGCTAGGGCTAGGACTAGGGTTAGGGTTAGGGCTAGGGCTAGGGTTTGGGTTAGGGTTTAGGGCTAGGGCTAGGGCTAGTGTTAGGGCCAAGGTTAGGGTTAGGGTTAGGGCTAGGGCTAGGGTTAGGGTTAGAGTTAGGGTTAGGGCTAGGGCTAGGGCTAGGTTTAGGGTTAGGGTTAGGGCTAGGGTTAGGGTAAGGGTTAGGGTTAGGGTTATGGCTAGGGCTAGGGCTATTTCTAGGGTTAGGGTTAGGGTTAGGGTTAGGGCTATGGCTAGGGCTAGGGTTAGGGTTAGGGTTAGGGCTAGGGCTAGGGCTAGGGCAAGTGCTAGGGATAGTGTTAGGGTTAGGGTTGGGGTTAGTGTTAGGGCTAGGGTTAGTGTTAGGGTTAGGGCTAGGGCTAGGTCTAGGGCTAGGGCTAGGATTAGGGTTAGGGTTAGGGCTAGGGCTAGGGTTAGGGTTATGGCTAGGGCTAGGGTTAGGGTTAGGTCTAGGGCTAGGGTTAGGGTTAGGGTTAGGGCTAGGGCTAGGGTTAGGGTTAGGGCTATGGCTAGGGTTAGGGTTAGGGTTAGGGCTAGGGCTAGGGCTAGGATTAGGGTTAGGTCTAGGGTTAGGGTTAGGGTTAGGGCTAGGGTTAGGGTTAGGTTTAGGGCTAGGGCTAGGGATAGGGTTAGGGTTAGGGCTAGGGCTAGGGTTAGGGTTAGGGTTAGCGCTAGGGCTAGGGCTAGGGCTAGGGCTAGGGTTAGGGTTAGGGTTAGGGCTAGGGCTAGGATTAGGTTTAGAGTTAGGGTTAGGGCTATGGCTAGGGCTAAGGTCAGGGTTAGCGTTAGGGCAAGGGTTAGGGCTAGGGCTAGGGTTAGGGTTAGGTTTAGGGTTAGGGCTAGGGCTAGGGTTAGGGTTAGAGTTAGGGCTAGGGCTAGGGCTAGGGCTAGGGCTAGGGTTAGGGTTAGGGTTAGGGCTATGGCTAGGGTTAGGGCTAGGGCTAGGGTTAGGGTAAGGGTTAGTGTTAGGGTTAGGGCTAGGGCTAGGGCTATGGCTAGGGTTAGGGTTAGGGTTAGGGTTAGGGTTAGGGCTATGGCTAGGGCTAGGGTTAGGGTTAGGGTTAGGGCTAGGGCTAGGTATCGAGTTAGGGTTAGGGCTAGGGCTAGGGATAGGGCTAGGGCTAGAGTTAGGGTTAGGGTTGGGGTTAGTGTTAGGGCTAGGGTTAGTGTTAGGGTTAGGGCTAGGGCTAGGTCTAGGGCTAGGGCTAGGGTTAGGGTTAGGGTTAGGGTAAGGGTTAGTGTTAGGGTTAGGGCTAGGGCTAGGGCTATGGCTAGGGTTAGGGTTAGGGTTAGGGTTAGGGCTATGGCTAGGGCTAGGGTTAGGGTTAGGGTTAGGGCTAGCGCTAGGTATCGAGTTAGGGTTAGGGCTAGGGCTAGGTCTAGGGCTAGGGCTAGGGTTAGGGTTAGGGTTAGGGGTAGGGCTAGTGTTAGGGTTAGAGCTAGGGCTAGGGTTAGGGTTAGGGCTAGGGCTATGGTTAGGGTTAGGGCTAGGGTTAGGGTTAGGGCTAGGGCTAGGGTTAGGGTTAGGGCTAGGGTTAGGGTTAGGGCTAGGGCTAGGGCTAGGGCTAGGGCTAGGGCTAGGGTTAGGGTTAGGGCTAAGGCTAGGGTTAGGGTTAGGGCTAGGGCTAGGGTTAGGGTTAGGGTTAGGGCTAGGTATCGGGTTAGGATTAGGGCTAGGGCTAGGGCTAGGGCTAGGGATAGTGTTAGGGTTAGGGTTGGGGTTAGTGTTAGGGCTAGGGCTAGGTCTAGGGTTAGGTTTAGGTTTAGGGCTAGGGTTAGGGTAAGGTTTAGGGTTAGGGTTAGGGCTAGGGATAGGGCTAGGGCTAGGGTTAGGGTTAGGGCTAGTGCTAGGGCTAGGGTTAGGGTTAGAGCTAGGGCTAGGGCTAGGTATAGAGTTAGGGTTAGGGCTAGGGCTAGGGCTAGGGCTAGTGTTAGGGTTAGGGTTAGGGCTAGGGCTAGGTTTAGAGTTAGGGTTAGAGCTAGGGCTAGGGCTAGGGCTATGGCTAGGTCTAGGGTTAGGGTTAGGTTTAGGGCTAGGGTTAGGGTAAGGTTTAGGGTTAGGGTTAGGGCTAGGGATAGGGCTAGGTCTAGGGTTAGGGTTAGGGCTATGGCTAGGGCTAGGGTTAGGGTTAGGGTTAGGGCTAGGGCTAGGTATCGAGTTATGGTTAGGGCTAGGGCTAGGGATAGGGCTAGAGCTAGAGTTAGGGTTAGGGTTGGGGTTAGTGTTAGGGCTAGGGTTAGTGTTAGGGTTAGGGCTAGGGCTAGGTCTAGGGCTAGGGCTAGGGTTAGGGTTAGGGTAAGGGTTAGTGTTAGGGTTAGGGCTAGGGCTAGGGCTATGGCTAGGGTCAGGGTTAGGGTTAGGGTTAGGGTTAGGGCTATGGCTAGGGCTAGGGTTAGGGTTAGGGTTAGGGCTAGGGCTAGGTATCGAGTTAGGGTTAGGGCTAGGGCTAGTTCTAGGGCTAGGGCTAGGGTTAGGGTTAGGGTTAGGGGTAGGGCTAGTGTTAGGGTTAGGGCTAGGGCTAGGGTTAGGGTTAGGGCTAGGGCTATGGTTAGGGTTAGGGTTAGGGCTAGGGCTAGGGTTAGGGTTAGGGCTAGGGCTAGGGTTAGGGTTAGGTCTAGGGCTAGGGCTAGGGCTAGGGTTAGGGTTAGGGTTAGGGCTATGGCTAGGGTTAGGGCTAGGGCTAGGGTTAGGGTTAGGGTTTAGGCTATGGCTAGGGTTAGGGTTAGGGTTTGGTTTAGGGCTAGGGCTAGGGCTAGGGTTAGGGTTAAGGTTAGTGTTAGGACTAGGGCTAGGATTAGGGTTAGGGTTAGGGTGAGGGCTTGGGCTAGGGTTAGGGTTAGGTTTAGGGCTAGGGTTAGGGTAAGGTTTAGGGTTAGGGTTAGGGCTAGGGATAGGGCTAGGGCTAGGGTTAGGGTTAGGGCTAGGGCTAGGGCTAGTTCTAGGGCTAGGGCTAGGGTTAGGGTTAGGGTTAGGGGTAGGG
>CATKVR010000054.1:0-76725 GCA_949820135.1 Sylvilagus floridanus | reverse complement strand
CAGGCTACAGAACGCTGAAACAGCTTCGCACTCCACTAGCATACAGAACTCCCGTGAACTGCATCTCTCTAGAGCAAGCACGCAGAACGCCCTTAAGCTGCGCATCCTAGAGTCAGGCTACACAAATCCCGCATATTGCGAATGCCTACTCCCAGGCTACACAACTCTTCCAAGCTGCTTTATTCCACACCTCTGATACAGAACTCATGTACCCTGCATCTCACCACACTCAGGTTACGCTACGCTCTCTCCCCTACCTTCAGGCTACAGACTTTGCGCGCATTGTGTAAGCCTATTCCCAGGTTACAGAATGCTGAAACAGCTTTGCACTCCACTAGCATACAGAACTCTCGTGAACTGCATCTCTCTAGAGCAAGGACGCAGAACGCCCTTAAGCTGCGCATCCTATTGCATATTCGCAGACTACAGAACTCTTACAAACTGCTTCATTCCACACCTCCGATACAGAACTCATGTATGCTGCATTTGGCTAAGCTCAGGTTATAGAACTCCTGTAAGCTCTGTCTCCTACCTTCAGGCTACTGACTTTGCGCGCATTGTGTAAGCCTATTCCCAGGCTACAGAACACTGTAACAGCTTTGCACTCCACTAGCATACAGAAATCCTGTGAACTGCATCACTACAGTTGCTACGCAGACAGCGCATAAGCTTCGTTTCCTGCAGTCAGGCTACACAAATCCCGCGCATTGCGAATGCTTACTCCCAGGCTACACAACTCTTCCAAGCTGCTTTATTCCACACCTCTGATACAGAACTCATGTACCCTGCATCACACCACACTCAGGTTACACTACGCTCTCTCTCCTAGCTTCAGGCTACTGACTTTGCGCGCATTGTGTAAGACTATTCCCAGGCTACAGAACGCTGTAACAGCTTCGCACACCACTAGCATACAGAACTCCCGTGAACTGCATCACTCTAGAGCAAGCACGCAGAACGCCCTTAAGCTGCGCATCCTAGAGTCAGGCTAAGAAATCCCGCATATTGCGAATGTCTACTCCCAGGCTACAGAACTCTTCCAAATTGCTTACCTCCACACTTCTGAACCAGAACTCATGTACGCTGCATCTGACTAAACTCAGGTTATAGAACTCCTGTAAGCTCTGTCTTCTACCCTCAGGCTACCAACTTTGTGCACATTGATCAGACTATTCCCAGGCTACAGAACGCTGAAACAGCTTCGCACTCCACTAGCATACAGAACTCCCGTGAACTGCATCTCTCTAGAGCAAGCACGCAGAACGCCCTTAAGCTGCGCATCCTATTGCATATTCGCAGACTACAGAACTCTTACAAACTGCTTCATTCCACACCTCCGATACAGAACTCATGTATGCTGCATCTGGCTAAGCTCAGGTTATAGAACTCCTGTAAGCTCTGTCTCCTACCTTCAGGCTACTGACTTTGCACGCATTGTGTAAGCCTATTCCCAGGCTACAGAACACTGAAACAGCTTTGCACTCCACTAGCATACAGAAATCCTGTGAACTGCATCACTACAGTTGCTACGCAGACGGCGCATAAGCTTCGTTTCCTACAGTCAGGCTACACAAATCCCGCGCATTGCGAATGCTTACTCCCAGGCTACACAACTCTTCCAAGCTGCTTTATTCCACACCTCTGATACAGAACTCATGTACCCTGCATCTCACCACACTCAGGTTACACTACGCTCTCTCTCCTAGCTTCAGGCTACTGACTTTGCGCGCATTGTGTAAGCCTATTCCCAGGCTACAGAACGCTGTAACAGCTTCGCACACCACTAGCATACAGAACTCCCGTGAACTGCATCACTCTAGAGCAAGGACGCAGAACGCCCTTAAGCTGCGCATCCTAGAGTCAGGCTAAGAAATCCCGCATATTGCGAATGTCTACTCCCAGGCTACAGAACTCTTCCAAATTGCTTACCTCCACACTTCTGAACCAGAACTCATGTACGCTGCATCTGACTAAACTCAGGTATAGAACTCCTGTAAGCTCTGTCTTCTACCCTCAGGCTACCAACTGTGTGCACATTGTGTCAGACTATTCCCAGGCTACAGAACGCTGAAACAGCTTCGCACTCCACTAGCATACAGAACTCCCGTGAACTGCATCTCTCTAGAGCAAGCACGCAGAACGCCCTTAAGCTGCGCATCCTAGAGTCAGGCTACACAAATCCCGCATATTGCGAATGCCTACTCCCAGGCTACACAACTCTTCCAAGCTGCTTTATTCCACACCTCTGATACAGAACTCATGTACCCTGCATCTCACCACACTCAGGTTACACTACGCTCTCTCTCCTAGCTTCAGGCTACTGACTTTGCGCGCATTGTGTAAGCCTATTCCCAGGCTACAGAACGCTGTAACAGCTTCGCACTCCACTAGCATACAGAACTCCCGTGAACTGCATCACTCTAGAGCAAGGACGCAGAACGCCCTTAAGCTGCGCATCCTAGAGTCAGGCTAAGAAATCCCGCATATTGCGAATGTCTACTCCCAGGCTACAGAACTCTTCCAAATTGCTTACCTCCACACTTCTGAACCAGAACTCATGTACGCTGCATCTGACTAAACTCAGGTTATAGAACTCCTGTAAGCTCTGTCTTCTACCCTCAGGCTACCAACTTTGTGCACATTGTGTCAGACTATTCCCAGGCTACAGAACGCTGAAACAGCTTCGCACTCCACTAGCATACAGAACTCCCGTGAACTGCATCTCTCTAGAGCAAGCACGCAGAACGCCCTTAAGCTGCGCATCCTAGAGTCAGGCTACACAAATCCCGCATATTGCGAATGCCTACTCCCAGGCTACACAACTCTTCCAAGCTGCTTTATTCCACACCTCTGATACAGAACTCATGTACCCTGCATCTCACCACACTCAGGTTACGCTACGCTCTCTCCCCTACCTTCAGGCTACAGACTTTGCGCGCATTGTGTAAGCCTATTCCCAGGTTACAGAATGCTGAAACAGCTTTGCACTCCACTAGCATACAGAACTCTCGTGAACTGCATCTCTCTAGAGCAAGGACGCAGAACGCCCTTAAGCTGCGCATCCTATTGCATATTCGCAGACTACAGAACTCTTACAAACTGCTTCATTCCACACCTCCGATACAGAACTCATGTATGCTGCATCTGGCTAAGCTCAGGTTATAGAACTCCTGTAAGCTCTGTCTCCTACCTTCAGGCTACTGACTTTGCGCGCATTGTGTAAGCCTATTCCCAGGCTACAGAACACTGTAACAGCTTTGCACTCCACTAGCATACAGAAATCCTGTGAACTGCATCACTACAGTTGCTACGCAGACAGCGCATAAGCTTCGTTTCCTGCAGTCAGGCTACACAAATCCCGCGCATTGCGAATGCTTACTCCCAGGCTACACAACTCTTCCAAGCTGCTTTATTCCACACCTCTGATACAGAACTCATGTACCCTGCATCACACCACACTCAGGTTACACTACGCTCTCTCTCCTAGCTTCAGGCTACTGACTTTGCGCGCATTGTGTAAGACTATTCCCAGGCTACAGAACGCTGTAACAGCTTCGCACACCACTAGCATACAGAACTCCCGTGAACTGCATCACTCTAGAGCAAGCACGCAGAACGCCCTTAAGCTGCGCATCCTAGAGTCAGGCTAAGAAATCCCGCATATTGCGAATGTCTACTCCCAGGCTACAGAACTCTTCCAAATTGCTTACCTCCACACTTCTGAACCAGAACTCATGTACGCTGCATCTGACTAAACTCAGGTTATAGAACTCCTGTAAGCTCTGTCTTCTACCCTCAGGCTACCAACTTTGTGCACATTGATCAGACTATTCCCAGGCTACAGAACGCTGAAACAGCTTCGCACTCCACTAGCATACAGAACTCCCGTGAACTGCATCTCTCTAGAGCAAGCACGCAGAACGCCCTTAAGCTGCGCATCCTATTGCATATTCGCAGACTACAGAACTCTTACAAACTGCTTCATTCCACACCTCCGATACAGAACTCATGTATGCTGCATCTGGCTAAGCTCAGGTTATAGAACTCCTGTAAGCTCTGTCTCCTACCTTCAGGCTACTGACTTTGCGCGCATTGTGGGGGTAAGCCTATTCCCAGGCTACAGAACACTGAAACAGCTTTGCACTCCACTAGCATACAGAAATCCTGTGAACTGCATCACTACAGTTGCTACGCAGACGGCGCATAAGCTTCGTTTCCTACAGTCAGGCTACACAAATCCAGCGCATTGCGAATGCTTACTCCAAGGCTACACAACTCTTCCAAGCTGCTTTATTCCACACCTCTGATACAGAACTCATGTACCCTGCATCTCACCACACTCAGGTTACACTACGCTCTCTCTCCTAGCTTCAGGCTACTGACTTTGCGCGCATTGTGTAAGCCTATTCCCAGGCTACAGAACGCTGTAACAGCTTCGCACACCACTAGCATACAGAACTCCCGTGAACTGCATCACTCTAGAGCAAGGACGCAGAACGCCCTTAAGCTGCGCATCCTAGAGTCAGGCTAAGAAATCCCGCATATTGCGAATGTCTACTCCCAGGCTACAGAACTCTTCCAAATTGCTTACCTCCACACTTCTGAACCAGAACTCATGTACGCTGCATCTGACTAAACTCAGGTTATAGAACTCCTGTAAGCTCTGTCTTCTACCCTCAGGCTACCAACTGTGTGCACATTGTGTCAGACTATTCCCAGGCTACAGAACGCTGAAACAGCTTCGCACTCCACTAGCATACAGAACTCCCGTGAACTGCATCTCTCTAGAGCAAGCACGCAGAACGCCCTTAAGCTGCGCATCCTAGAGTCAGGCTACACAAATCCCGCATATTGCGAATGCCTACTCCCAGGCTACACAACTCTTCCAAGCTGCTTTATTCCACACCTCTGATACAGAACTCATGTACCCTGCATCTCACCACACTCAGGTTACACTACGCTCTCTCTCCTAGCTTCAGGCTACTGACTTTGCGCGCATTGTGTAAGCCTATTCCCAGGCTACAGAACGCTGTAACAGCTTCGCACACCACTAGCATACAGAACTCCCGTGAACTGCATCACTCTAGAGCAAGGACGCAGAACGCCCTTAAGCTGCGCATCCTAGAGTCAGGCTAAGAAATCCCGCATATTGCGAATGTCTACTCCCAGGCTACAGAACTCTTCCAAATTGCTTACCTCCACACTTCTGAACCAGAACTCATGTACGCTGCATCTGACTAAACTCAGGTTATAGAACTCCTGTAAGCTCTGTCTTCTACCCTCAGGCTACCAACTTTGTGCACATTGTGTCAGACTATTCCCAGGCTACAGAACGCTGAAACAGCTTCGCACTCCACTAGCATACAGAACTCCCGTGAACTGCATCTCTCTAGAGCAAGCACGCAGAACGCCCTTAAGCTGCGCATCCTAGAGTCAGGCTACACAAATCCCGCATATTGCGAATGCCTACTCCCAGGCTACAGAACTCTTCCAAATTGCTTACCTCCACACTTCTGAACCAGAACTCATGTACGCTGCATCTGACTAAACTCAGGTTATAGAACTCCTGTAAGCTCTGTCTTCTACCCTCAGGCTACCAACTTTGTGCACATTGATCAGACTATTCCCAGGCTACAGAACGCTGAAACAGCTTCGCACTCCACTAGCATACAGAACTCCCGTGAACTGCATCTCTCTAGAGCAAGCACGCAGAACGCCCTTAAGCTGCGCATCCTAGAGTCAGGCTACACAAATCCCGCATATTGCGAATGCCTACTCAAAGGCTACACAACTCTTCCAAGCTGCTTTATTCCACACCTCTGATACAGAACTCATGTACCCTGCATCTCACCACACTCAGGTTACACTACGCTCTCTCTCCTACACTCAGGCTACTGACTTTGCGCGCATTGTGTAAGCCTATTCCCAGGCTACAGAACGCTGTAACAGCTTCGCACCCCACTAGCATACAGAACTCCCGTGAACTGCATCTCTCTAGAGCAAGCACGCAGAACGCCCTTAAGCTGCGCATCCTAGAGTCAGGCTACACAAATCCCGCATATTGCGAATGTCTACTCCCAGGCTACAGAACTCTTCCAAATTGCTTACCTCCACACTTCTGAACCAGAACTCATGTACGCTGCATCTGACTAAACTCAGGTTATAGAACTCCTGTAAGCTCTGTCTTCTACCCTCAGGCTACCAACTTTGTGCACATTGTGTCAGACTATTCCCAGGCTACAGAACGCTGAAACAGCTTCGCACTCCACTAGCATACAGAACTCCCGTGAACTGCATCTCTCTAGAGCAAGCACGCAGAACGCCCTTAAGCTGCGCATCCTAGAGTCAGGCTACACAAATCCCGCATATTGCGAATGCCTACTCCCAGGCTACACAACTCTTCCAAGCTGCTTTATTCCACACCTCTGATACAGAACTCATGTACCCTGCATCTCACCACACTCAGGTTACACTACGCTCTCTCTCCTAGCTTCAGGCTACTGACTTTGCGCGCATTGTGTAAGCCTATTGCCAGGCTACAGAACGCTGTAACAGCTTCGCACACCACTAGCATACAGAACTCCCGTGAACTGCATCACTCTAGAGCAAGGACGCAGAACGCCCTTAAGCTGCGCATCCTAGAGTCAGGCTAAGAAATCCCGCATGTTGCGAATGTCTACTCCCAGGCTACAGAACTCTTCCAAATTGCTTACCTCCACACTTCTGAACCAGAACTCATGTACGCTGCATCTGACTAAACTCAGGTTATAGAACTCCTGTAAGCTCTGTCTTCTACCCTCAGGCTACCAACTTTGTGCACATTGTGTCAGACTATTCCCAGGCTACAGAACGCTGAAACAGCTTCGCACTCCACTAGCATACAGAACTCCCGTGAACTGCATCTCTCTAGAGCAAGCACGCAGAACGCCCTTAAGCTGCGCATCCTAGAGTCAGGCTACACAAATCCCGCATATTGCGAATGCCTACTCCCAGGCTACACAACTCTTCCAAGCTGCTTTATTCCACACCTCTGATACAGAACTCATGTACCCTGCATCTCACCACACTCAGGTTACGCTACGCTCTCTCCCCTACCTTCAGGCTACAGACTTTGCGCGCATTGTGTAAGCCTATTCCCAGGCTACAGAATGCTGAAACAGCTTTGCACTCCACTAGCATACAGAACTCTCGTGAACTGCATCTCTCTAGAGCAAGGACGCAGAACGCCCTTAAGCTGCGCATCCTATTGCATATTCGCAGACTACAGAACTCTTACAAACTGCTTCATTCCACACCTCCGATACAGAACTCATGTATGCTGCATTTGGCTAAGCTCAGGTTATAGAACTCCTGTAAGCTCTGTCTCCTACCTTCAGGCTACTGACTTTGCGCGCATTGTGTAAGCCTATTCCCAGGCTACAGAACACTGTAACAGCTTTGCACTCCACTAGCATACAGAAATCCTGTGAACTGCATCACTACAGTTGCTACGCAGACAGCGCATAAGCTTCGTTTCCTGCAGTCAGGCTACACAAATCCCGCGCATTGCGAATGCTTACTCCCAGGCTACACAACTCTTCCAAGCTGCTTTATTCCACACCTCTGATACAGAACTCATGTACCCTGCATCACACCACACTCAGGTTACACTACGCTCTCTCTCCTAGCTTCAGGCTACTGACTTTGCGCGCATTGTGTAAGACTATTGCCAGGCTACAGAACGCTGTAACAGCTTCGCACACCACTAGCATACAGAACTCCCGTGAACTGCATCACTCTAGAGCAAGGACGCAGAACGCCCTTAAGCTGCGCATCCTAGAGTCAGGCTAAGAAATCCCGCATATTGCGAATGTCTACTCCCAGGCTACAGAACTCTTCCAAATTGCTTACCTCCACACTTCTGAACCAGAACTCATGTACGCTGCATCTGACTAAACTCAGGTTATAGAACTCCTGTAAGCTCTGTCTTCTACCCTCAGGCTACCAACTTTGTGCACATTGATCAGACTATTCCCAGGCTACAGAACGCTGAAACAGCTTCGCACTCCACTAGCATACAGAACTCCCGTGAACTGCATCTCTCTAGAGCAAGCACGCAGAACGCCCTTAAGCTGCGCATCCTATTGCATATTCGCAGACTACAGAACTCTTACAAACTGCTTCATTCCACACCTCCGATACAGAACTCGTGTATGCTGCATCTGGCTAAGCTCAGGTTATAGAACTCCTGTAAGCTCTGTCTCCTACCTTCAGGCTACTGACTTTGCACGCATTGTGTAAGCCTATTCCCAGGCTACAGAACACTGAAACAGCTTTGCACTCCACTAGCATACAGAAATCCTGTGAACTGCATCACTACAGTTGCTACACAGACGGCGCATAAGCTTCGTTTCCTACAGTCAGGCTACACAAATCCCGCGCATTGCGAATGCTTACTCCCAGACTACACAACTCTTCCAAGCTGCTTTATTCCACACCTCTGATACAGAACTCATGTACCCTGCATCTCACCACACTCAGGTTACACTACGCTCTCTCTCCTAGCTTCAGGCTACTGACTTTGCGCGCATTGTGTAAGCCTATTCCCAGGCTACAGAACGCTGTAACAGCTTCGCACACCACTAGCATACAGAACTCCCGTGAACTGCATCACTCTAGAGCAAGGACGCAGAACGCCCTTAAGCTGCGCATCCTAGAGTCAGGCTAAGAAATCCCGCATATTGCGAATGTCTACTCCCAGGCTACAGAACTCTTCCAAATTGCTTACCTCCACACTTCTGAACCAGAACTCATGTACGCTGCATCTGACTAAACTCAGGTTATAGAACTCCTGTAAGCTCTGTCTTCTACCCTCAGGCTACCAACTGTGTGCACATTGTGTCAGACTATTCCCAGGCTACAGAACGCTGAAACAGCTTCGCACTCCACTAGCATACAGAACTCCCGTGAACTGCATCTCTCTAGAGCAAGCACGCAGAACGCCCTTAAGCTGCGCATCCTAGAGTCAGGCTACACAAATCCCGCATATTGCGAATGCCTACTCCCAGGCTACACAACTCTTCCAAGCTGCTTTATTCCACACCTCTGATACAGAACTCATGTACCCTGCATCTCACCACACTCAGGTTACACTACGCTCTCTCTCCTAGCTTCAGGCTACTGACTTTGCGCGCATTGTGTAAGCCTATTCCCAGGCTACAGAACGCTGTAACAGCTTCGCACACCACTAGCGTACAGAACTCCCGTGAACTGCATCACTCTAGAGCAAGGACGCAGAACGCCCTTAAGCTGCGCATCCTAGAGTCAGGCTACACAAATCCCGCATATTGCGAATGTCTACTCCCAGGCTACAGAACTCTTCCAAATTGCTTACCTCCACACTTCTGAACCAGAACTCATGTACGCTGCATCTGACTAAACTCAGGTTATAGAACTCCTGTAAGCTCTGTCTTCTACCCTCAGGCTACCAACTTTGTGCACATTGTGTCAGACTATTCCCAGGCTACAGAACGCTGAAACAGCTTCGCACTCTACTAGCATACAGAACTCCCGTGAACTGCATCTCTCTAGAGCAAGCACGCAGAACGCCCT
The DNA here is from genome assembly GCA_949820135.1 of Sylvilagus floridanus. Lineage (NCBI taxonomy): Eukaryota > Metazoa > Chordata > Mammalia > Lagomorpha > Leporidae > Sylvilagus > Sylvilagus floridanus. The sequence goes on along the minus strand of CATKVR010000054.1, from coordinate 67,134 downwards.
TAAGCTGCGCATCCTAGAGTCAGGCTACACAAATCCCGCATATTGCGAATGCCTACTCCCAGGCTACACAACTCTTCCAAGCTGCTTTATTCCACACCTCTGATACAGAACTCATGTACCCTGCATCTCACCACACTCAGGTTACGCTACGCTCTCTCCCCTACCTTCAGGCTACAGACTTTGCGCGCATTGTGTAAGCCTATTCCCAGGTTACAGAATGCTGAAACAGCTTTGCATTCCACTAGCATACAGAACTCTCGTGAACTGCATCTCTCTAGAGCAAGGACGCAGAACGCCCTTAAGCTGCGCATCCTATTGCATATTCGCAGACTACAGAACTCTTACAAACTGCTTCATTCCACACCTCCGATACAGAACTCATGTATGCTGCATCTGGCTAAGCTCAGGTTATAGAACTCCTGTAAGCTCTGTCTCCTACCTTCAGGCTACTGACTTTGCGCGCATTGTGTAAGCCTATTCCCAGGCTACAGAACACTGTAACAGCTTTGCACTCCACTAGCATACAGAAATCCTGTGAACTGCATCACTACAGTTGCTACGCAGACAGCGCATAAGCTTCGTTTCCTGCAGTCAGGCTACACAAATCCCGCGCATTGCGAATGCTTACTCCCAGGCTACACAACTCTTCCAAGCTGCTTTATTCCACACCTCTGATACAGAACTCATGTACCCTGCATCACACCACACTCAGGTTACACTACGCTCTCTCTCCTAGCTTCAGGCTACTGACTTTGCGCGCATTGTGTAAGCCTATTGCCAGGCTACAGAACGCTGTAACAGCTTCGCACACCACTAGCATACAGAACTCCCGTGAACTGCATCACTCTAGAGCAAGGACGCAGAACGCCCTTAAGCTGCGCATCCTAGAGTCAGGCTAAGAAATCCCGCATGTTGCGAATGTCTACTCCCAGGCTACAGAACTCTTCCAAATTGCTTACCTCCACACTTCTGAACCAGAACTCATGTACGCTGCATCTGACTAAACTCAGGTTATAGAATTCCTGTAAGCTCTGTCTTCTACCCTCAGGCTACCAACTTTGTGCACATTGTGTCAGACTATTCCCAGGCTACAGAACGCTGAAACAGCTTCGCACTCCACTAGCATACAGAACTCCCGTGAACTGCATCTCTCTAGAGCAAGCACGCAGAACGCCCTTAAGCTGCGCATCCTAGAGTCAGGCTACACAAATCCCGCATATTGCGAATGCCTACTCCCAGGCTACACAACTCTTCCAAGCTGCTTTATTCCACACCTCTGATACAGAACTCATGTACCCTGCATCTCACCACACTCAGGTTACGCTACGCTCTCTCCCCTACCTTCAGGCTACAGACTTTGCGCGCATTGTGTAAGCCTATTCCCAGGTTACAGAATGCTGAAACAGCTTTGCACTCCACTAGCATACAGAACTCTCGTGAACTGCATCTCTCTAGAGCAAGGACGCAGAACGCCCTTAAGCTGCGCATCCTATTGCATATTCGCAGACTACAGAACTCTTACAAACTGCTTCATTCCACACCTCCGATACAGAACTCATGTATGCTGCATCTGGCTAAGCTCAGGTTATAGAACTCCTGTAAGCTCTGTCTCCTACCTTCAGGCTACTGACTTTGCGCGCATTGTGTAAGCCTATTCCCAGGCTACAGAACACTGTAACAGCTTTGCACTCCACTAGCATACAGAAATCCTGTGAACTGCATCACTACAGTTGCTACGCAGACAGCGCATAAGCTTCGTTTCCTGCAGTCAGGCTACACAAATCCCGCGCATTGCGAATGCTTACTCCCAGGCTACACAACTCTTCCAAGCTGCTTTATTCCACACCTCTGATACAGAACTCATGTACCCTGCATCACACCACACTCAGGTTACACTACGCTCTCTCTCCTAGCTTCAGGCTACTGACTTTGCGCGCATTGTGTAAGACTATTCCCAGGCTACAGAACGCTGTAACAGCTTCGCACACCACTAGCATACAGAACTCCCGTGAACTGCATCACTCTAGAGCAAGCACGCAGAACGCCCTTAAGCTGCGCATCCTAGAGTCAGGCTAAGAAATCCCGCATATTGCGAATGTCTACTCCCAGGCTACAGAACTCTTCCAAATTGCTTACCTCCACACTTCTGAACCAGAACTCATGTACGCTGCATCTGACTAAACTCAGGTTATAGAACTCCTGTAAGCTCTGTCTTCTACCCTCAGGCTACCAACTTTGTGCACATTGATCAGACTATTCCCAGGCTACAGAACGCTGAAACAGCTTCGCACTCCACTAGCATACAGAACTCCCGTGAACTGCATCTCTCTAGAGCAAGCACGCAGAACGCCCTTAAGCTGCGCATCCTAGAGTCAGGCTACACAAATCCCGCATATTGCGAATGCCTACTCCCAGGCTACACAACTCTTCCAAGCTGCTTTATTCCACACCTCTGATACAGAACTCATGTACCCTGCATCTCACCACACTCAGGTTACACTACGCTCTCTCTCCTAGCTTCAGGCTACTGACTTTGCGCGCATTGTGTAAGCCTATTCCCAGGCTACAGAACGCTGTAACAGCTTCGCACACCACTAGCATACAGAACTCCCGTGAACTGCATCACTCTAGAGCAAGGACGCAGAACGCCCTTAAGCTGCGCATCCTAGAGTCAGGCTAAGAAATCCCGCATATTGCGAATGTCTACTCCCAGGCTACAGAACTCTTCCAAATTGCTTACCTCCACACTTCTGAACCAGAACTCATGTACGCTGCATCTGACTAAACTCAGGTTATAGAACTCCTGTAAGCTCTGTCTTCTACCCTCAGGCTACCAACTTTGTGCACATTGTGTCAGACTATTCCCAGGCTACAGAACGCTGAAACAGCTTCGCACTCCACTAGCATACAGAACTCCCGTGAACTGCATCTCTCTAGAGCAAGCACGCAGAACGCCCTTAAGCTGCGCATCCTAGAGTCAGGCTACACAAATCCCGCATATTGCGAATGCCTACTCCCAGGCTACACAACTCTTCCAAGCTGCTTTATTCCACACCTCTGATACAGAACTCATGTACCCTGCATCTCACCACACTCAGGTTACGCTACGCTCTCTCCCCTACCTTCAGGCTACAGACTTTGCGCGCATTGTGTAAGCCTATTCCCAGGTTACAGAATGCTGAAACAGCTTTGCACTCCACTAGCATACAGAACTCTCGTGAACTGCATCTCTCTAGAGCAAGGACGCAGAACGCCCTTAAGCTGCGCATCCTATTGCATATTCGCAGACTACAGAACTCTTACAAACTGCTTCATTCCACACCTCCGATACAGAACTCATGTATGCTGCATTTGGCTAAGCTCAGGTTATAGAACTCCTGTAAGCTCTGTCTCCTACCTTCAGGCTACTGACTTTGCGCGCATTGTGTAAGCCTATTCCCAGGCTACAGAACACTGTAACAGCTTTGCACTCCACTAGCATACAGAAATCCTGTGAACTGCATCACTACAGTTGCTACGCAGACAGCGCATAAGCTTCGTTTCCTGCAGTCAGGCTACACAAATCCCGCGCATTGCGAATGCTTACTCCCAGGCTACACAACTCTTCCAAGCTGCTTTATTCCACACCTCTGATACAGAACTCATGTACCCTGCATCACACCACACTCAGGTTACACTACGCTCTCTCTCCTAGCTTCAGGCTACTGACTTTGCGCGCATTGTGTAAGACTATTCCCAGGCTACAGAACGCTGTAACAGCTTCGCACACCACTAGCATACAGAACTCCCGTGAACTGCATCACTCTAGAGCAAGCACGCAGAACGCCCTTAAGCTGCGCATCCTAGAGTCAGGCTAAGAAATCCCGCATATTGCGAATGTCTACTCCCAGGCTACAGAACTCTTCCAAATTGCTTACCTCCACACTTCTGAACCAGAACTCATGTACGCTGCATCTGACTAAACTCAGGTTATAGAACTCCTGTAAGCTCTGTCTTCTACCCTCAGGCTACCAACTTTGTGCACATTGATCAGACTATTCCCAGGCTACAGAACGCTGAAACAGCTTCGCACTCCACTAGCATACAGAACTCCCGTGAACTGCATCTCTCTAGAGCAAGCACGCAGAACGCCCTTAAGCTGCGCATCCTATTGCATATTCGCAGACTACAGAACTCTTACAAACTGCTTCATTCCACACCTCCGATACAGAACTCATGTATGCTGCATCTGGCTAAGCTCAGGTTATAGAACTCCTGTAAGCTCTGTCTCCTACCTTCAGGCTACTGACTTTGCACGCATTGTGTAAGCCTATTCCCAGGCTACAGAACACTGTAACAGCTTTGCACTCCACTAGCATACAGAAATCCTGTGAACTGCATCACTACAGTTGCTACCCAGACGGCGCATAAGCTTCGTTTCCTACAGTCAGGCTACACAAATCCCGCGCATTGCGAATGCTTACTCCCAGGCTACACAACTCTTCCAAGCTGCTTTATTCCACACCTCTGATACAGAACTCATGTACCCTGCATCTCACCACACTCAGGTTACACTACGCTCTCTCTCCTAGCTTCAGGCTACTGACTTTGCGCGCATTGTGTAAGCCTATTCCCAGGCTACAGAACGCTGTAACAGCTTCGCACACCACTAGCATACAGAACTCCCGTGAACTGCATCACTCTAGAGCAAGGACGCAGAACGCCCTTAAGCTGCGCATCCTAGAGTCAGGCTAAGAAATCCCGCATATTGCGAATGTCTACTCCCAGGCTACAGAACTCTTCCAAATTGCTTACCTCCACACTTCTGAACCAGAACTCATGTACGCTGCATCTGACTAAACTCAGGTTATAGAACTCCTGTAAGCTCTGTCTTCTACCCTCAGGCTACCAACTTTGTGCACATTGTGTCAGACTATTCCCAGGCTACAGAACGCTGAAACAGCTTCGCACTCCACTAGCATACAGAACTCCCGTGAACTGCATCTCTCTAGAGCAAGCACGCAGAACGCCCTTAAGCTGCGCATCCTAGAGTCAGGCTACACAAATCCCGCATATTGCGAATGCCTACTCCCAGGCTACACAACTCTTCCAAGCTGCTTTATTCCACACCTCTGATACAGAACTCATGTACACTGCATCTCACCACACTCAGGTTACGCTACGCTCTCTCCCCTACCTTCAGGCTACAGACTTTGCGCGCATTGTGTAAGCCTATTCCCAGGTTACAGAATGCTGAAACAGCTTTGCACTCCACTAGCATACAGAACTCTCGTGAACTGCATCTCTCTAGAGCAAGGACGCAGAACGCCCTTAAGCTGCGCATCCTATTGCATATTCGCAGACTACAGAACTCTTACAAACTGCTTCATTCCACACCTCCGATACAGAACTCATGTATGCTGCATCTGGCTAAGCTCAGGTTATAGAACTCCTGTAAGCTCTGTCTCCTACCTTCAGGCTACTGACTTTGCGCGCATTGTGTAAGCCTATTCCCAGGCTACAGAACACTGTAACAGCTTTGCACTCCACTAGCATACAGAAATCCTGTGAACTGCATCACTACAGTTGCTACGCAGACAGCGCATAAGCTTCGTTTCCTGCAGTCAGGCTACACAAATCCCGCGCATTGCGAATGCTTACTCCCAGGCTACACAACTCTTCCAAGCTGCTTTATTCCACACCTCTGATACAGAACTCATGTACCCTGCATCACACCACACTCAGGTTACACTACGCTCTCTCTCCTAGCTTCAGGCTACTGACTTTGCGAGCATTGTGTAAGACTATTCCCAGGCTACAGAACGCTGTAACAGCTTCGCACACCACTAGCATACAGAACTCCCGTGAACTGCATCACTCTAGAGCAAGCACGCAGAACGCCCTTAAGCTGCGCATCCTAGAGTCAGGCTAAGAAATCCCGCATATTGCGAATGTCTACTCCCAGGCTACAGAACTCTTCCAAATTGCTTACCTCCACACTTCTGAACCAGAACTCATGTACGCTGCATCTGACTAAACTCAGGTTATAGAACTCCTGTAAGCTCTGTCTTCTACCCTCAGGCTACCAACTTTGTGCACATTGATCAGACTATTCCCAGGCTACAGAACGCTGAAACAGCTTCGCACTCCACTAGCATACAGAACTCCCGTGAACTGCATCTCTCTAGAGCAAGCACGCAGAACGCCCTTAAGCTGCGCATCCTATTGCATATTCGCAGACTACAGAACTCTTACAAACTGCTTCATTCCACACCTCCGATACAGAACTCATGTATGCTGCATCTGGCTAAGCTCAGGTTATAGAACTCCTGTAAGCTCTGTCTCCTACCTTCAGGCTACTGACTTTGCGCGCATTGTGTAAGCCTATTCCCAGGCTACAGAACACTGAAACAGCTTTGCACTCCACTAGCATACAGAAATCCTGTGAACTGCATCACTACAGTTGCTACGCAGACGGCGCATAAGCTTCGTTTCCTACAGTCAGGCTACACAAATCCAGCGCATTGCGAATGCTTACTCCAAGGCTACACAACTCTTCCAAGCTGCTTTATTCCACACCTCTGATACAGAACTCATGTACCCTGCATCTCACCACACTCAGGTTACACTACGCTCTCTCTCCTAGCTTCAGGCTACTGACTTTGCGCGCATTGTGTAAGCTTATTCCCAGGCTACAGAACGCTGTAACAGCTTCGCACACCACTAGCATACAGAACTCCCGTGAACTGCATCACTCTAGAGCAAGGACGCAGAACGCCCTTAAGCTGCGCATCCTAGAGTCAGGCTAAGAAATCCCGCATATTGCGAATGTCTACTCCCAGGCTACAGAACTCTTCCAAATTGCTTACCTCCACACTTCTGAACCAGAACTCATGTACGCTGCATCTGACTAAACTCAGGTTATAGAACTCCTGTAAGCTCTGTCTTCTACCCTCAGGCTACCAACTGTGTGCACATTGTGTCAGACTATTCCCAGGCTACAGAACGCTGAAACAGCTTCGCACTCCACTAGCATACAGAACTCCCGTGAACTGCATCTCTCTAGAGCAAGCACGCAGAACGCCCTTAAGCTGCGCATCCTAGAGTCAGGCTACACAAATCCCGCATATTGCGAATGCCTACTCCCAGGCTACACAACTCTTCCAAGCTGCTTTATTCCACACCTCTGATACAGAACTCATGTACCCTGCATCTCACCACACTCAGGTTACACTACGCTCTCTCTCCTAGCTTCAGGCTACTGACTTTGCGCGCATTGTGTAAGCCTATTCCCAGGCTACAGAACGCTGTAACAGCTTCGCACACCACTAGCATACAGAACTCCCGTGAACTGCATCACTCTAGAGCAAGGACGCAGAACGCCCTTAAGCTGCGCATCCTAGAGTCAGGCTAAGAAATCCCGCATATTGCGAATGTCTACTCCCAGGCTACAGAACTCTTCCAAATTGCTTACCTCCACACTTCTGAACCAGAACTCATGTACGCTGCATCTGACTAAACTCAGGTTATAGAACTCCTGTAAGCTCTGTCTTCTACCCTCAGGCTACCAACTTTGTGCACATTGTGTCAGACTATTCCCAGGCTACAGAACGCTGAAACAGCTTCGCACTCCACTAGCATACAGAACTCCCGTGAACTGCATCTCTCTAGAGCAAGCACGCAGAACGCCCTTAAGCTGCGCATCCTAGAGTCAGGCTACACAAATCCCGCATATTGCGAATGCCTACTCCCAGGCTACAGAACTCTTCCAAATTGCTTACCTCCACACTTCTGAACCAGAACTCATGTACGCTGCATCTGACTAAACTCAGGTTATAGAACTCCTGTAAGCTCTGTCTTCTACCCTCAGGCTACCAACTTTGTGCACATTGATCAGACTATTCCCAGGCTACAGAACGCTGAAACAGCTTCGCACTCCACTAGCATACAGAACTCCCGTGAACTGCATCTCTCTAGAGCAAGCACGCAGAACGCCCTTAAGCTGCGCATCCTAGAGTCAGGCTACACAAATCCCGCATATTGCGAATGCCTACTCAAAGGCTACACAACTCTTCCAAGCTGCTTTATTCCACACCTCTGATACAGAACTCATGTACCCTGCATCTCACCACACTCAGGTTACACTACGCTCTCTCTCCTACACTCAGGCTACTGACTTTGCGCGCATTGTGTAAGCCTATTCCCAGGCTACAGAACGCTGTAACAGCTTCGCACCCCACTAGCATACAGAACTCCCGTGAACTGCATCTCTCTAGAGCAAGCACGCAGAACGCCCTTAAGCTGCGCATCCTAGAGTCAGGCTACACAAATCCCGCATATTGCGAATGTCTACTCCCAGGCTACAGAACTCTTCCAAATTGCTTACCTCCACACTTCTGAACCAGAACTCATGTACGCTGCATCTGACTAAACTCAGGTTATAGAACTCCTGTAAGCTCTGTCTTCTACCCTCAGGCTACCAACTTTGTGCACATTGTGTCAGACTATTCCCAGGCTACAGAACGCTGAAACAGCTTCGCACTCCACTAGCATACAGAACTCCCGTGAACTGCATCTCTCTAGAGCAAGCACGCAGAACGCCCTTAAGCTGCGCATCCTAGAGTCAGGCTACACAAATCCCGCATATTGCGAATGCCTACTCCCAGGCTACACAACTCTTCCAAGCTGCTTTATTCCACACCTCTGATACAGAACTCATGTACCCTGCATCTCACCACACTCAGGTTACGCTACGCTCTCTCCCCTACCTTCAGGCTACAGACTTTGCGCGCATTGTGTAAGCCTATTCCCAGGTTACAGAATGCTGAAACAGCTTTGCACTCCACTAGCATACAGAACTCTCGTGAACTGCATCTCTCTAGAGCAAGGACGCAGAACGCCCTTAAGCTGCGCATCCTATTGCATATTCGCAGACTACAGAACTCTTACAAACTGCTTCATTCCACACCTCCGATACAGAACTCATGTATGCTGCATCTGGCTAAGCTCAGGTTATAGAACTCCTGTAAGCTCTGTCTCCTACCTTCAGGCTACTGACTTTGCGCGCATTGTGTAAGCCTATTCCCAGGCTACAGAACACTGTAACAGCTTTGCACTCCACTAGCATACAGAAATCCTGTGAACTGCATCACTACAGTTGCTACGCAGACAGCGCATAAGCTTCGTTTCCTGCAGTCAGGCTACACAAATCCCGCGCATTGCGAATGCTTACTCCCAGGCTACACAACTCTTCCAAGCTGCTTTATTCCACACCTCTGATACAGAACTCATGTACCCTGCATCACACCACACTCAGGTTACACTACGCTCTCTCTCCTAGCTTCAGGCTACTGACTTTGCGCGCATTGTGTAAGACTATTCCCAGGCTACAGAACGCTGTAACAGCTTCGCACACCACTAGCATACAGAACTCCCGTGAACTGCATCACTCTAGAGCAAGCACGCAGAACGCCCTTAAGCTGCGCATCCTAGAGTCAGGCTAAGAAATCCCGCATATTGCGAATGTCTACTCCCAGGCTACAGAACTCTTCCAAATTGCTTACCTCCACACTTCTGAACCAGAACTCATGTACGCTGCATCTGACTAAACTCAGGTTATAGAACTCCTGTAAGCTCTGTCTTCTACCCTCAGGCTACCAACTTTGTGCACATTGATCAGACTATTCCCAGGCTACAGAACGCTGAAACAGCTTCGCACTCCACTAGCATACAGAACTCCCGTGAACTGCATCTCTCTAGAGCAAGCACGCAGAACGCCCTTAAGCTGCGCATCCTATTGCATATTCGCAGACTACAGAACTCTTACAAACTGCTTCATTCCACACCTCCGATACAGAACTCATGTATGCTGCATCTGGCTAAGCTCAGGTTATAGAACTCCTGTAAGCTCTGTCTCCTACCTTCAGGCTACTGACTTTGCACGCATTGTGTAAGCCTATTCCCAGGCTACAGAACACTGAAACAGCTTTGCACTCCACTAGCATACAGAAATCCTGTGAACTGCATCACTACAGTTGCTACGCAGACGGCGCATAAGCTTCATTTCCTACAGTCAGGCTACACAAATCCCGCGCATTGCGAATGCTTACTCCCAGGCTACACAACTCTTCCAAGCTGCTTTATTCCACACCTCTGATACAGAACTCATGTACCCTGCATCTCACCACACTCAGGTTACACTACGCTCTCTCTCCTAGCTTCAGGCTACTGACTTTGCGCGCATTGTGTAAGCCTATTCCCAGGCTACAGAACGCTGTAACAGCTTCGCACACCACTAGCATACAGAACTCCCGTGAACTGCATCACTCTAGAGCAAGGACGCAGAACGCCCTTAAGCTGCGCATCCTAGAGTCAGGCTAAGAAATCCCGCATATTGCGAATGTCTACTCCCAGGCTACAGAACTCTTCCAAATTGCTTACCTCCACACTTCTGAACCAGAACTCATGTACGCTGCATCTGACTAAACTCAGGTTATAGAACTCCTGTAAGCTCTGTCTTCTACCCTCAGGCTACCAACTGTGTGCACATTGTGTCAGACTATTCCCAGGCTACAGAACGCTGAAACAGCTTCGCACTCCACAAACATAAGAACTCCCGTGAACTGCATCTCTCTAGAGCAAGCACGCAGAACGCCCTTAAGCTGCGCATCCTAGAGTCAGGCTACACAAATCCCGCATATTGCGAATGCCTACTCCCAGGCTACACAACTCTTCCAAGCTGCTTTATTCCACACCTCTGATACAGAACTCATGTACCCTGCATCTCACCACACTCAGGTTACACTACGCTCTCTCTCCTAGCTTCAGGCTACTGACTTTGCGCGCATTGTGTAAGCCTATTCCCAGGCTACAGAACGCTGTAACAGCTTCGCACACCACTAGCATACAGAACTCCCGTGAACTGCATCACTCTAGAGCAAGGACGCAGAACGCCCTTAAGCTGCGCATCCTAGAGTCAGGCTAAGAAATCCCGCATATTGCGAATGTCTACTCCCAGGCTACAGAACTCTTCCAAATTGCTTACCTCCACACTTCTGAACCAGAACTCATGTACGCTGCATCTGACTAAACTCAGGTTATAGAACTCCTGTAAGCTCTGTCTTCTACCCTCAGGCTACCAACTTTGTGCACATTGTGTCAGACTATTCCCAGGCTACAGAACGCTGAAACAGCTTCGCACTCCACTAGCATACAGAACTCCCGTGAACTGCATCTCTCTAGAGCAAGCACGCAGAACGCCCTTAAGCTGCGCATCCTAGAGTCAGGCTACACAAATCCCGCATATTGCGAATGCCTACTCCCAGGCTACAGAACTCTTCCAAATTGCTTACCTCCACACTTCTGAACCAGAACTCATGTACGGTGCATCTGACTAAACTCAGGTTATAGAACTCCTGTAAGCTCTGTCTTCTACCCTCAGGCTACCAACTTTGTGCACATTGATCAGACTATTCCCAGGCTACAGAACGCTGAAACAGCTTCGCACTCCACTAGCATACAGAACTCCCGTGAACTGCATCTCTCTAGAGCAAGCACGCAGAACGCCCTTAAGCTGCGCATCCTAGAGTCAGGCTACACAAATCCCGCATATTGCGAATGCCTACTCAAAGGCTACACAACTCTTCCAAGCTGCTTTATTCCACACCTCTGATACAGAACTCATGTACCCTGCATCTCACCACACTCAGGTTACACTACGCTCTCTCTCCTACACTCAGGCTACTGACTTTGCGCGCATTGTGTAAGACTATTCCCAGGCTACAGAACGCTGTAACAGCTTCGCACACCACTAGCATACAGAACTCCCGTGAACTGCATCACTCTAGAGCAAGCACGCAGAACGCCCTTAAGCTGCGCATCCTAGAGTCAGGCTAAGAAATCCCGCATATTGCGAATGTCTACTCCCAGGCTACAGAACTCTTCCAAATTGCTTACCTCCACACTTCTGAACCAGAACTCATGTACGCTGCATCTGACTAAACTCAGGTTATAGAACTCCTGTAAGCTCTGTCTTCTACCCTCAGGCTACCAACTGTGTGCACATTGTGTCAGACTATTCCCAGGCTACAGAACGCTGAAACAGCTTCGCACTCCACAAACATAAGAACTCCCGTGAACTGCATCTCTCTAGAGCAAGCACGCAGAACGCCCTTAAGCTGCGCATCCTAGAGTCAGGCTACACAAATCCCGCATATTGCGAATGCCTACTCCCAGGCTACACAACTCTTCCAAGCTGCTTTATTCCACACCTCTGATACAGAACTCATGTACCCTGCATCTCACCACACTCAGGTTACACTACGCTCTCTCTCCTAGCTTCAGGCTACTGACTTTGCGCGCATTGTGTAAGCCTATTCCCAGGCTACAGAACGCTGTAACAGCTTCGCACACCACTAGCATACAGAACTCCCGTGAACTGCATCACTCTAGAGCAAGGACGCAGAACGCCCTTAAGCTGCGCATCCTAGAGTCAGGCTAAGAAATCCCGCATATTGCGAATGTCTACTCCCAGGCTACAGAACTCTTCCAAATTGCTTACCTCCACACTTCTGAACCAGAACTCATGTACGCTGCATCTGACTAAACTCAGGTTATAGAACTCCTGTAAGCTCTGTCTTCTACCCTCAGGCTACCAACTTTGTGCACATTGTGTCAGACTATTCCCAGGCTACAGAACGCTGAAACAGCTTCGCACTCCACTAGCATACAGAACTCCCGTGAACTGCATCTCTCTAGAGCAAGCACGCAGAACGCCCTTAAGCTGCGCATCCTAGAGTCAGGCTACACAAATCCCGCATATTGCGAATGCCTACTCCCAGGCTACAGAACTCTTCCAAATTGCTTACCTCCACACTTCTGAACCAGAACTCATGTACGCTGCATCTGACTAAACTCAGGTTATAGAACTCCTGTAAGCTCTGTCTTCTACCCTCAGGCTACCAACTTTGTGCACATTGATCAGACTATTCCCAGGCTACAGAACGCTGAAACAGCTTCGCACTCCACTAGCATACAGAACTCCCGTGAACTGCATCTCTCTAGAGCAAGCACGCAGAACGCCCTTAAGCTGCGCATCCTAGAGTCAGGCTACACAAATCCCGCATATTGCGAATGCCTACTCAAAGGCTACACAACTCTTCCAAGCTGCTTTATTCCACACCTCTGATACAGAACTCATGTACCCTGCATCTCACCACACTCAGGTTACACTACGCTCTCTCTCCTACACTCAGGCTACTGACTTTGCGCGCATTGTGTAAGACTATTCCCAGGCTACAGAACGCTGTAACAGCTTCGCACACCACTAGCATACAGAACTCCCGTGAACTGCATCACTCTAGAGCAAGCACGCAGAACGCCCTTAAGCTGCGCATCCTAGAGTCAGGCTAAGAAATCCCGCATATTGCGAATGTCTACTCCCAGGCTACAGAACTCTTCCAAATTGCTTACCTCCACACTTCTGAACCAGAACTCATGTACGCTGCATCTGACTAAACTCAGGTTATAGAACTCCTGTAAGCTCTGTCTTCTACCCTCAGGCTACCAACTTTGTGCACATTGATCAGACTATTCCCAGGCTACAGAACGCTGAAACAGCTTCGCACTCCACTAGCATACAGAACTCCCGTGAACTGCATCTCTCTAGAGCAAGCACGCAGAACGCCCTTAAGCTGCGCATCCTATTGCATATTCGCAGACTACAGAACTCTTACAAACTGCTTCATTCCACACCTCCGATACAGAACTCATGTATGCTGCATCTGGCTAAGCTCAGGTTATAGAACTCCTGTAAGCTCTGTCTCCTACCTTCAGGCTACTGACTTTGCACGCATTGTGTAAGCCTATTCCCAGGCTACAGAACACTGAAACAGCTTTGCACTCCACTAGCATACAGAAATCCTGTGAACTGCATCACTACAGTTGCTACGCAGACGGCGCATAAGCTTCGTTTCCTACAGTCAGGCTACACAAATCCCGCGCATTGCGAATGCTTACTCCCAGGCTACACAACTCTTCCAAGCTGCTTTATTCCACACCTCTGATACAGAACTCATGTACCCTGCATCTCACCACACTCAGGTTACACTACGCTCTCTCTCCTAGCTTCAGGCTACTGACTTTGCGCGCATTGTGTAAGCCTATTCCCAGGCTACAGAACGCTGTAACAGCTTCGCACACCACTAGCATACAGAACTCCCGTGAACTGCATCACTCTAGAGCAAGGACGCAGAACGCCCTTAAGCTGCGCATCCTAGAGTCAGGCTAAGAAATCCCGCATATTGCGAATGTCTACTCCCAGGCTACAGAACTCTTCCAAATTGCTTACCTCCACACTTCTGAACCAGAACTCATGTACGCTGCATCTGACTAAACTCAGGTTATAGAACTCCTGTAAGCTCTGTCTTCTACCCTCAGGCTACCAACTGTGTGCACATTGTGTCAGACTATTCCCAGGCTACAGAACGCTGAAACAGCTTCGCACTCCACTAGCATACAGAACTCCCGTGAACTGCATCTCTCTAGAGCAAGCACGCAGAACGCCCTTAAGCTGCGCATCCTAGAGTCAGGCTACACAAATCCCGCATATTGCGAATGCCTACTCCCAGGCTACACAACTCTTCCAAGCTGCTTTATTCCACACCTCTGATACAGAACTCATGTACCCTGCATCTCACCACACTCAGGTTACGCTACGCTCTCTCCCCTACCTTCAGGCTACAGACTTTGCGCGCATTGTGTAAGCCTATTCCCAGGTTACAGAATGCTGAAACAGCTTTGCACTCCACTAGCATACAGAACTCTCGTGAACTGCATCTCTCTAGAGCAAGGACGCAGAACGCCCTTAAGCTGCGCATCCTATTGCATATTCGCAGACTACAGAACTCTTACAAACTGCTTCATTCCACACCTCCGATACAGAACTCATGTATGCTGCATCTGGCTAAGCTCAGGTTATAGAACTCCTGTAAGCTCTGTCTCCTACCTTCAGGCTACTGACTTTGCGCGCATTGTGTAAGCCTATTCCCAGGCTACAGAACACTGTAACAGCTTTGCACTCCACTAGCATACAGAAATCCTGTGAACTGCATCACTACAGTTGCTACGCAGACAGCGCATAAGCTTCGTTTCCTGCAGTCAGGCTACACAAATCCCGCGCATTGCGAATGCTTACTCCCAGGCTACACAACTCTTCCAAGCTGCTTTATTCCACACCTCTGATACAGAACTCATGTACCCTGCATCACACCACACTCAGGTTACACTACGCTCTCTCTCCTAGCTTCAGGCTACTGACTTTGCGAGCATTGTGTAAGACTATTCCCAGGCTACAGAACGCTGTAACAGCTTCGCACACCACTAGCATACAGAACTCCCGTGAACTGCATCACTCTAGAGCAAGCACGCAGAACGCCCTTAAGCTGCGCATCCTAGAGTCAGGCTAAGAAATCCCGCATATTGCGAATGTCTACTCCCAGGCTACAGAACTCTTCCAAATTGCTTACCTCCACACTTCTGAACCAGAACTCATGTACGCTGCATCTGACTAAACTCAGGTTATAGAACTCCTGTAAGCTCTGTCTTCTACCCTCAGGCTACCAACTTTGTGCACATTGATCAGACTATTCCCAGGCTACAGAACGCTGAAACAGCTTCGCACTCCACTAGCATACAGAACTCCCGTGAACTGCATCTCTCTAGAGCAAGCACGCAGAACGCCCTTAAGCTGCGCATCCTATTGCATATTCGCAGACTACAGAACTCTTACAAACTGCTTCATTCCACACCTCCGATACAGAACTCATGTATGCTGCATCTGGCTAAGCTCAGGTTATAGAACTCCTGTAAGCTCTGTCTCCTACCTTCAGGCTACTGACTTTGCGCGCATTGTGTAAGCCTATTCCCAGGCTACAGAACACTGAAACAGCTTTGCACTCCACTAGCATACAGAAATCCTGTGAACTGCATCACTACAGTTGCTACGCAGACGGCGCATAAGCTTCGTTTCCTACAGTCAGGCTACACAAATCCAGCGCATTGCGAATGCTTACTCCAAGGCTACACAACTCTTCCAAGCTGCTTTATTCCACACCTCTGATACAGAACTCATGTACCCTGCATCTCACCACACTCAGGTTACACTACGCTCTCTCTCCTAGCTTCAGGCTACTGACTTTGCGCGCATTGTGTAAGCCTATTCCCAGGCTACAGAACGCTGTAACAGCTTCGCACACCACTAGCATACAGAACTCCCGTGAACTGCATCACTCTAGAGCAAGGACGCAGAACGCCCTTAAGCTGCGCATCCTAGAGTCAGGCTAAGAAATCCCGCATATTGCGAATGTCTACTCCCAGGCTACAGAACTCTTCCAAATTGCTTACCTCCACACTTCTGAACCAGAACTCATGTACGCTGCATCTGACTAAACTCAGGTTATAGAACTCCTGTAAGCTCTGTCTTCTACCCTCAGGCTACCAACTGTGTGCACATTGTGTCAGACTATTCCCAGGCTACAGAACGCTGAAACAGCTTCGCACTCCACTAGCATACAGAACTCCCGTGAACTGCATCTCTCTAGAGCAAGCACGCAGAACGCCCTTAAGCTGCGCATCCTAGAGTCAGGCTACACAAATCCCGCATATTGCGAATGCCTACTCCCAGGCTACACAACTCTTCCAAGCTGCTTTATTCCACACCTCTGATACAGAACTCATGTACCCTGCATCTCACCACACTCAGGTTACACTACGCTCTCTCTCCTAGCTTCAGGCTACTGACTTTGCGCGCATTGTGTAAGCCTATTCCCAGGCTACAGAACGCTGTAACAGCTTCGCACACCACTAGCATACAGAACTCCCGTGAACTGCATCACTCTAGAGCAAGGACGCAGAACGCCCTTAAGCTGCGCATCCTAGAGTCAGGCTAAGAAATCCCGCATATTGCGAATGTCTACTCCCAGGCTACAGAACTCTTCCAAATTGCTTACCTCCACACTTCTGAACCAGAACTCATGTACGCTGCATCTGACTAAACTCAGGTTATAGAACTCCTGTAAGCTCTGTCTTCTACCCTCAGGCTACCAACTTTGTGCACATTGTGTCAGACTATTCCCAGGCTACAGAACGCTGAAACAGCTTCGCACTCCACTAGCATACAGAACTCCCGTGAACTGCATCTCTCTAGAGCAAGCACGCAGAACGCCCTTAAGCTGCGCATCCTAGAGTCAGGCTACACAAATCCCGCATATTGCGAATGCCTACTCCCAGGCTACAGAACTCTTCCAAATTGCTTACCTCCACACTTCTGAACCAGAACTCATGTACGCTGCATCTGACTAAACTCAGGTTATAGAACTCCTGTAAGCTCTGTCTTCTACCCTCAGGCTACCAACTTTGTGCACATTGATCAGACTATTCCCAGGCTACAGAACGCTGAAACAGCTTCGCACTCCACTAGCATACAGAACTCCCGTGAACTGCATCTCTCTAGAGCAAGCACGCAGAACGCCCTTAAGCTGCGCATCCTAGAGTCAGGCTACACAAATCCCGCATATTGCGAATGCCTACTCAAAGGCTACACAACTCTTCCAAGCTGCTTTATTCCACACCTCTGATACAGAACTCATGTACCCTGCATCTCACCACACTCAGGTTACACTACGCTCTCTCTCCTACACTCAGGCTACTGACTTTGCGCGCATTGTGTAAGCCTATTCCCAGGCTACAGAACGCTGTAACAGCTTCGCACCCCACTAGCATACAGAACTCCCGTGAACTGCATCTCTCTAGAGCAAGCACGCAGAACGCCCTTAAGCTGCGCATCCTAGAGTCAGGCTACACAAATCCCGCATATTGCGAATGTCTACTCCCAGGCTACAGAACTCTTCCAAATTGCTTACCTCCACACTTCTGAACCAGAACTCATGTACGCTGCATCTGACTAAACTCAGGTTATAGAACTCCTGTAAGCTCTGTCTTCTACCCTCAGGCTACCAACTTTGTGCACATTGTGTCAGACTATTCCCAGGCTACAGAACGCTGAAACAGCTTCGCACTCCACTAGCATACAGAACTCCCGTGAACTGCATCTCTCTAGAGCAAGCACGCAGAACGCCCTTAAGCTGCGCATCCTAGAGTCAGGCTACACAAATCCCGCATATTGCGAATGCCTACTCCCAGGCTACACAACTCTTCCAAGCTGCTTTATTCCACACCTCTGATACAGAACTCATGTACCCTGCATCTCACCACACTCAGGTTACGCTACGCTCTCTCCCCTACCTTCAGGCTACAGACTTTGCGCGCATTGTGTAAGCCTATTCCCAGGTTACAGAATGCTGAAACAGCTTTGCACTCCACTAGCATACAGAACTCTCGTGAACTGCATCTCTCTAGAGCAAGGACGCAGAACGCCCTTAAGCTGCGCATCCTATTGCATATTCGCAGACTACAGAACTCTTACAAACTGCTTCATTCCACACCTCCGATACAGAACTCATGTATGCTGCATCTGGCTAAGCTCAGGTTATAGAACTCCTGTAAGCTCTGTCTCCTACCTTCAGGCTACTGACTTTGCGCGCATTGTGTAAGCCTATTCCCAGGCTACAGAACACTGTAACAGCTTTGCACTCCACTAGCATACAGAAATCCTGTGAACTGCATCACTACAGTTGCTACGCAGACAGCGCATAAGCTTCGTTTCCTGCAGTCAGGCTACACAAATCCCGCGCATTGCGAATGCTTACTCCCAGGCTACACAACTCTTCCAAGCTGCTTTATTCCACACCTCTGATACAGAACTCATGTACCCTGCATCACACCACACTCAGGTTACACTACGCTCTCTCTCCTAGCTTCAGGCTACTGACTTTGCGCGCATTGTGTAAGACTATTCCCAGGCTACAGAACGCTGTAACAGCTTCGCACACCACTAGCATACAGAACTCCCGTGAACTGCATCACTCTAGAGCAAGCACGCAGAACGCCCTTAAGCTGCGCATCCTAGAGTCAGGCTAAGAAATCCCGCATATTGCGAATGTCTACTCCCAGGCTACAGAACTCTTCCAAATTGCTTACCTCCACACTTCTGAACCAGAACTCATGTACGCTGCATCTGACTAAACTCAGGTTATAGAACTCCTGTAAGCTCTGTCTTCTACCCTCAGGCTACCAACTTTGTGCACATTGATCAGACTATTCCCAGGCTACAGAACGCTGAAACAGCTTCGCACTCCACTAGCATACAGAACTCCCGTGAACTGCATCTCTCTAGAGCAAGCACGCAGAACGCCCTTAAGCTGCGCATCCTATTGCATATTCGCAGACTACAGAACTCTTACAAACTGCTTCATTCCACACCTCCGATACAGAACTCATGTATGCTGCATCTGGCTAAGCTCAGGTTATAGAACTCCTGTAAGCTCTGTCTCCTACCTTCAGGCTACTGACTTTGCACGCATTGTGTAAGCCTATTCCCAGGCTACAGAACACTGAAACAGCTTTGCACTCCACTAGCATACAGAAATCCTGTGAACTGCATCACTACAGTTGCTACGCAGACGGCGCATAAGCTTCATTTCCTACAGTCAGGCTACACAAATCCCGCGCATTGCGAATGCTTACTCCCAGGCTACACAACTCTTCCAAGCTGCTTTATTCCACACCTCTGATACAGAACTCATGTACCCTGCATCTCACCACACTCAGGTTACACTACGCTCTCTCTCCTAGCTTCAGGCTACTGACTTTGCGCGCATTGTGTAAGCCTATTCCCAGGCTACAGAACGCTGTAACAGCTTCGCACACCACTAGCATACAGAACTCCCGTGAACTGCATCACTCTAGAGCAAGGACGCAGAACGCCCTTAAGCTGCGCATCCTAGAGTCAGGCTAAGAAATCCCGCATATTGCGAATGTCTACTCCCAGGCTACAGAACTCTTCCAAATTGCTTACCTCCACACTTCTGAACCAGAACTCATGTACGCTGCATCTGACTAAACTCAGGTTATAGAACTCCTGTAAGCTCTGTCTTCTACCCTCAGGCTACCAACTGTGTGCACATTGTGTCAGACTATTCCCAGGCTACAGAACGCTGAAACAGCTTCGCACTCCACAAACATAAGAACTCCCGTGAACTGCATCTCTCTAGAGCAAGCACGCAGAACGCCCTTAAGCTGCGCATCCTAGAGTCAGGCTACACAAATCCCGCATATTGCGAATGCCTACTCCCAGGCTACACAACTCTTCCAAGCTGCTTTATTCCACACCTCTGATACAGAACTCATGTACCCTGCATCTCACCACACTCAGGTTACACTACGCTCTCTCTCCTAGCTTCAGGCTACTGACTTTGCGCGCATTGTGTAAGCCTATTCCCAGGCTACAGAACGCTGTAACAGCTTCGCACACCACTAGCATACAGAACTCCCGTGAACTGCATCACTCTAGAGCAAGGACGCAGAACGCCCTTAAGCTGCGCATCCTAGAGTCAGGCTAAGAAATCCCGCATATTGCGAATGTCTACTCCCAGGCTACAGAACTCTTCCAAATTGCTTACCTCCACACTTCTGAACCAGAACTCATGTACGCTGCATCTGACTAAACTCAGGTTATAGAACTCCTGTAAGCTCTGTCTTCTACCCTCAGGCTACCAACTTTGTGCACATTGTGTCAGACTATTCCCAGGCTACAGAACGCTGAAACAGCTTCGCACTCCACTAGCATACAGAACTCCCGTGAACTGCATCTCTCTAGAGCAAGCACGCAGAACGCCCTTAAGCTGCGCATCCTAGAGTCAGGCTACACAAATCCCGCATATTGCGAATGCCTACTCCCAGGCTACAGAACTCTTCCAAATTGCTTACCTCCACACTTCTGAACCAGAACTCATGTACGCTGCATCTGACTAAACTCAGGTTATAGAACTCCTGTAAGCTCTGTCTTCTACCCTCAGGCTACCAACTTTGTGCACATTGATCAGACTATTCCCAGGCTACAGAACGCTGAAACAGCTTCGCACTCCACTAGCATACAGAACTCCCGTGAACTGCATCTCTCTAGAGCAAGCACGCAGAACGCCCTTAAGCTGCGCATCCTAGAGTCAGGCTACACAAATCCCGCATATTGCGAATGCCTACTCAAAGGCTACACAACTCTTCCAAGCTGCTTTATTCCACACCTCTGATACAGAACTCATGTACCCTGCATCTCACCACACTCAGGTTACACTACGCTCTCTCTCCTACACTCAGGCTACTGACTTTGCGCGCATTGTGTAAGCCTATTCCCAGGCTACAGAACGCTGTAACAGCTTCGCACCCCACTAGCATACAGAACTCCCGTGAACTGCATCTCTCTAGAGCAAGCACGCAGAACGCCCTTAAGCTGCGCATCCTAGAGTCAGGCTACACAAATCCCGCATATTGCGAATGTCTACTCCCAGGCTACAGAACTCTTCCAAATTGCTTACCTCCACACTTCTGAACCAGAACTCATGTACGCTGCATCTGACTAAACTCAGTTTATAGAACTCCTGTAAGCTCTGTCTTCTACCCTCAGGCTACCAACTTTGTGCACATTGTGTCAGACTATTCCCAGGCTACAGAACGCTGAAACAGCTTCGCACTCCACTAGCATACAGAACTCCCGTGAACTGCATCTCTCTAGAGCAAGCACGCAGAACGCCCTTAAGCTGCGCATCCTAGAGTCAGGCTACACAAATCCCGCATATTGCGAATGCCTACTCCCAGGCTACACAACTCTTCCAAGCTGCTTTATTCCACACCTCTGATACAGAACTCATGTACCCTGCATCTCACCACACTCAGGTTACGCTACGCTCTCTCCCCTACCTTCAGGCTACAGACTTTGCGCGCATTGTGTAAGCCTATTCCCAGGTTACAGAATGCTGAAACAGCTTTGCACTCCACTAGCATACAGAACTCTCGTGAACTGCATCTCTCTAGAGCAAGGACGCAGAACGCCCTTAAGCTGCGCATCCTATTGCATATTCGCAGACTACAGAACTCTTACAAACTGCTTCATTCCACACCTCCGATACAGAACTCATGTATGCTGCATCTGGCTAAGCTCAGGTTATAGAACTCCTGTAAGCTCTGTCTCCTACCTTCAGGCTACTGACTTTGCGCGCATTGTGTAAGCCTATTCCCAGGCTACAGAACACTGTAACAGCTTTGCACTCCACTAGCATACAGAAATCCTGTGAACTGCATCACTACAGTTGCTACGCAGACAGCGCATAAGCTTCGTTTCCTGCAGTCAGGCTACACAAATCCCGCGCATTGCGAATGCTTACTCCCAGGCTACACAACTCTTCCAAGCTGCTTTATTCCACACCTCTGATACAGAACTCATGTACCCTGCATCACACCACACTCAGGTTACACTACGCTCTCTCTCCTAGCTTCAGGCTACTGACTTTGCGCGCATTGTGTAAGCCTATTGCCAGGCTACAGAACGCTGTAACAGCTTCGCACACCACTAGCATACAGAACTCCCGTGAACTGCATCACTCTAGAGCAAGGACGCAGAACGCCCTTAAGCTGCGCATCCTAGAGTCAGGCTAAGAAATCCCGCATGTTGCGAATGTCTACTCCCAGGCTACAGAACTCTTCCAAATTGCTTACCTCCACACTTCTGAACCAGAACTCATGTACGTGGATCTGACTAAACTCAGGTTATAGAACTCCTGTAAGCTCTGTCTTCTACCCTCAGGCTACCAACTTTGTGCACATTGTGTCAGACTATTCCCAGGCTACAGAACGCTGAAACAGCTTCGCACTCCACTAGCATACAGATCTCCCGTGAACTGCATCTCTCTAGAGCAAGCACGCAGAACGCCCTTAAGCTGCGCATCCTAGAGTCAGGCTACACAAATCCCGCATATTGCGAATGCCTACTCCCAGGCTACACAACTCTTCCAAGCTGCTTTATTCCACACCTCTGATACAGAACTCATGTACCCTGCATCTCACCACACTCAGGTTACGCTACGCTCTCTCCCCTACCTTCAGGCTACAGACTTTGCGCGCATTGTGTAAGCCTATTCCCAGGTTACAGAATGCTGAAACAGCTTTGCACTCCACTAGCATACAGAACTCTCGTGAACTGCATCTCTCTAGAGCAAGGACGCAGAACGCCCTTAAGCTGCGCATCCTATTGCATATTCGCAGACTACAGAACTCTTACAAACTGCTTCATTCCACACCTCCGATACAGAACTCATGTATGCTGCATTTGGCTAAGCTCAGGTTATAGAACTCCTGTAAGCTCTGTCTCCTACCTTCAGGCTACTGACTTTGCGCGCATTGTGTAAGCCTATTCCCAGGCTACAGAACACTGTAACAGCTTTGCACTCCACTAGCATACAGAAATCCTGTGAACTGCATCACTACAGTTGCTACGCAGACAGCGCATAAGCTTCGTTTCCTGCAGTCAGGCTACACAAATCCCGCGCATTGCGAATGCTTACTCCCAGGCTACACAACTCTTCCAAGCTGCTTTATTCCACACCTCTGATACAGAACTCATGTACCCTGCATCACACCACACTCAGGTTACACTACGCTCTCTCTCCTAGCTTCAGGCTACTGACTTTGCGCGCATTGTGTAAGACTATTCCCAGGCTACAGAACGCTGTAACAGCTTCGCACACCACTAGCATACAGAACTCCCGTGAACTGCATCACTCTAGAGCAAGCACGCAGAACGCCCTTAAGCTGCGCATCCTAGAGTCAGGCTAAGAAATCCCGCATATTGCGAATGTCTACTCCCAGGCTACAGAACTCTTCCAAATTGCTTACCTCCACACTTCTGAACCAGAACTCATGTACGCTGCATCTGACTAAACTCAGGTTATAGAACTCCTGTAAGCTCTGTCTTCTACCCTCAGGCTACCAACTTTGTGCACATTGATCAGACTATTCCCAGGCTACAGAACGCTGAAACAGCTTCGCACTCCACTAGCATACAGAACTCCCGTGAACTGCATCTCTCTAGAGCAAGCACGCAGAACGCCCTTAAGCTGCGCATCCTATTGCATATTCGCAGACTACAGAACTCTTACAAACTGCTTCATTCCACACCTCCGATACAGAACTCATGTATGCTGCATCTGGCTAAGCTCAGGTTATAGAACTCCTGTAAGCTCTGTCTCCTACCTTCAGGCTACTGACTTTGCACGCATTGTGTAAGCCTATTCCCAGGCTACAGAACACTGAAACAGCTTTGCACTCCACTAGCATACAGAAATCCTGTGAACTGCATCACTACAGTTGCTACGCAGACGGCGCATAAGCTTCGTTTCCTACAGTCAGGCTACACAAATCCCGCGCATTGCGAATGCTTACTCCCAGGCTACACAACTCTTCCAAGCTGCTTTATTCCACACCTCTGATACAGAACTCATGTACCCTGCATCTCACCACACTCAGGTTACACTACGCTCTCTCTCCTAGCTTCAGGCTACTGACTTTGCGCGCATTGTGTAAGCCTATTCCCAGGCTACAGAACGCTGTAACAGCTTCGCACACCACTAGCATACAGAACTCCCGTGAACTGCATCACTCTAGAGCAAGGACGCAGAACGCCCTTAAGCTGCGCATCCTAGAGTCAGGCTAAGAAATCCCGCATATTGCGAATGTCTACTCCCAGGCTACAGAACTCTTCCAAATTGCTTACCTCCACACTTCTGAACCAGAACTCATGTACGCTGCATCTGACTAAACTCAGGTTATAGAACTCCTGTAAGCTCTGTCTTCTACCCTCAGGCTACCAACTGTGTGCACATTGTGTCAGACTATTCCCAGGCTACAGAACGCTGAAACAGCTTCGCACTCCACAAACATAAGAACTCCCGTGAACTGCATCTCTCTAGAGCAAGCACGCAGAACGCCCTTAAGCTGCGCATCCTAGAGTCAGGCTACACAAATCCCGCATATTGCGAATGCCTACTCCCAGGCTACACAACTCTTCCAAGCTGCTTTATTCCACACCTCTGATACAGAACTCATGTACCCTGCATCTCACCACACTCAGGTTACACTACGCTCTCTCTCCTAGCTTCAGGCTACTGACTTTGCGCGCATTGTGTAAGCCTATTCCCAGGCTACAGAACGCTGTAACAGCTTCGCACACCACTAGCATACAGAACTCCCGTGAACTGCATCACTCTAGAGCAAGGACGCAGAACGCCCTTAAGCTGCGCATCCTAGAGTCAGGCTAAGAAATCCCGCATATTGCGAATGTCTACTCCCAGGCTACAGAACTCTTCCAAATTGCTTACCTCCACACTTCTGAACCAGAACTCATGTACGCTGCATCTGACTAAACTCAGGTTATAGAACTCCTGTAAGCTCTGTCTTCTACCCTCAGGCTACCAACTTTGTGCACATTCTGTCAGACTATTCCCAGGCTACAGAACGCTGAAACAGCTTCGCACTCCACTAGCATACAGAACTCCCGTGAACTGCATCTCTCTAGAGCAAGCACGCAGAACGCCCTTAAGCTGCGCATCCTAGAGTCAGGCTACACAAATCCCGCATATTGCGAATGCCTACTCCCAGGCTACAGAACTCTTCCAAATTGCTTACCTCCACACTTCTGAACCAGAACTCATGTACGCTGCATCTGACTAAACTCAGGTTATAGAACTCCTGTAAGCTCTGTCTTCTACCCTCAGGCTACCAACTTTGTGCACATTGATCAGACTATTCCCAGGCTACAGAACGCTGAAACAGCTTCGCACTCCACTAGCATACAGAACTCCCGTGAACTGCATCTCTCTAGAGCAAGCACGCAGAACGCCCTTAAGCTGCGCATCCTAGAGTCAGGCTACACAAATCCCGCATATTGCGAATGCCTACTCAAAGGCTACACAACTCTTCCAAGCTGCTTTATTCCACACCTCTGATACAGAACTCATGTACCCTGCATCTCACCACACTCAGGTTACACTACGCTCTCTCTCCTACACTCAGGCTACTGACTTTGCGCGCATTGTGTAAGCCTATTCCCAGGCTACAGAACGCTGTAACAGCTTCGCACCCCACTAGCATACAGAACTCCCGTGAACTGCATCTCTCTAGAGCAAGCACGCAGAACGCCCTTAAGCTGCGCATCCTAGAGTCAGGCTACACAAATCCCGCATATTGCGAATGTCTACTCCCAGGCTACAGAACTCTTCCAAATTGCTTACCTCCACACTTCTGAACCAGAACTCATGTACGCTGCATCTGACTAAACTCAGTTTATAGAACTCCTGTAAGCTCTGTCTTCTACCCTCAGGCTACCAACTTTGTGCACATTGTGTCAGACTATTCCCAGGCTACAGAACGCTGAAACAGCTTCGCACTCCACTAGCATACAGAACTCCCGTGAACTGCATCTCTCTAGAGCAAGCACGCAGAACGCCCTTAAGCTGCGCATCCTAGAGTCAGGCTACACAAATCCCGCATATTGCGAATGCCTACTCCCAGGCTACACAACTCTTCCAAGCTGCTTTATTCCACACCTCTGATACAGAACTCATGTACCCTGCATCTCACCACACTCAGGTTACGCTACGCTCTCTCCCCTACCTTCAGGCTACAGACTTTGCGCGCATTGTGTAAGCCTATTCCCAGGTTACAGAATGCTGAAACAGCTTTGCACTCCACTAGCATACAGAACTCTCGTGAACTGCATCTCTCTAGAGCAAGGACGCAGAACGCCCTTAAGCTGCGCATCCTATTGCATATTCGCAGACTACAGAACTCTTACAAACTGCTTCATTCCACACCTCCGATACAGAACTCATGTATGCTGCATCTGGCTAAGCTCAGGTTATAGAACTCCTGTAAGCTCTGTCTCCTACCTTCAGGCTACTGACTTTGCGCGCATTGTGTAAGCCTATTCCCAGGCTACAGAACACTGTAACAGCTTTGCACTCCACTAGCATACAGAAATCCTGTGAACTGCATCACTACAGTTGCTACGCAGACAGCGCATAAGCTTCGTTTCCTGCAGTCAGGCTACACAAATCCCGCGCATTGCGAATGCTTACTCCCAGGCTACACAACTCTTCCAAGCTGCTTTATTCCACACCTCTGATACAGAACTCATGTACCCTGCATCACACCACACTCAGGTTACACTACGCTCTCTCTCCTAGCTTCAGGCTACTGACTTTGCGCGCATTGTGTAAGCCTATTGCCAGGCTACAGAACGCTGTAACAGCTTCGCACACCACTAGCATACAGAACTCCCGTGAACTGCATCACTCTAGAGCAAGGACGCAGAACGCCCTTAAGCTGCGCATCCTAGAGTCAGGCTAAGAAATCCCGCATGTTGCGAATGTCTACTCCCAGGCTACAGAACTCTTCCAAATTGCTTACCTCCACACTTCTGAACCAGAACTCATGTACGTGGATCTGACTAAACTCAGGTTATAGAACTCCTGTAAGCTCTGTCTTCTACCCTCAGGCTACCAACTTTGTGCACATTGTGTCAGACTATTCCCAGGCTACAGAACGCTGAAACAGCTTCGCACTCCACTAGCATACAGATCTCCCGTGAACTGCATCTCTCTAGAGCAAGCACGCAGAACGCCCTTAAGCTGCGCATCCTAGAGTCAGGCTACACAAATCCCGCATATTGCGAATGCCTACTCCCAGGCTACACAACTCTTCCAAGCTGCTTTATTCCACACCTCTGATACAGAACTCATGTACCCTGCATCTCACCACACTCAGGTTACGCTACGCTCTCTCCCCTACCTTCAGGCTACAGACTTTGCGCGCATTGTGTAAGCCTATTCCCAGGTTACAGAATGCTGAAACAGCTTTGCACTCCACTAGCATACAGAACTCTCGTGAACTGCATCTCTCTAGAGCAAGGACGCAGAACGCCCTTAAGCTGCGCATCCTATTGCATATTCGCAGACTACAGAACTCTTACAAACTGCTTCATTCCACACCTCCGATACAGAACTCATGTATGCTGCATTTGGCTAAGCTCAGGTTATAGAACTCCTGTAAGCTCTGTCTCCTACCTTCAGGCTACTGACTTTGCGCGCATTGTGTAAGCCTATTCCCAGGCTACAGAACACTGTAACAGCTTTGCACTCCACTAGCATACAGAAATCCTGTGAACTGCATCACTACAGTTGCTACGCAGACAGCGCATAAGCTTCGTTTCCTGCAGTCAGGCTACACAAATCCCGCGCATTGCGAATGCTTACTCCCAGGCTACACAACTCTTCCAAGCTGCTTTATTCCACACCTCTGATACAGAACTCATGTACCCTGCATCACACCACACTCAGGTTACACTACGCTCTCTCTCCTAGCTTCAGGCTACTGACTTTGCGCGCATTGTGTAAGACTATTCCCAGGCTACAGAACGCTGTAACAGCTTCGCACACCACTAGCATACAGAACTCCCGTGAACTGCATCACTCTAGAGCAAGCACGCAGAACGCCCTTAAGCTGCGCATCCTAGAGTCAGGCTAAGAAATCCCGCATATTGCGAATGTCTACTCCCAGGCTACAGAACTCTTCCAAATTGCTTACCTCCACACTTCTGAACCAGAACTCATGTACGCTGCATCTGACTAAACTCAGGTTATAGAACTCCTGTAAGCTCTGTCTTCTACCCTCAGGCTACCAACTTTGTGCACATTGATCAGACTATTCCCAGGCTACAGAACGCTGAAACAGCTTCGCACTCCACTAGCATACAGAACTCCCGTGAACTGCATCTCTCTAGAGCAAGCACGCAGAACGCCCTTAAGCTGCGCATCCTATTGCATATTCGCAGACTACAGAACTCTTACAAACTGCTTCATTCCACACCTCCGATACAGAACTCATGTATGCTGCATCTGGCTAAGCTCAGGTTATAGAACTCCTGTAAGCTCTGTCTCCTACCTTCAGGCTACTGACTTTGCACGCATTGTGTAAGCCTATTCCCAGGCTACAGAACACTGAAACAGCTTTGCACTCCACTAGCATACAGAAATCCTGTGAACTGCATCACTACAGTTGCTACGCAGACGGCGCATAAGCTTCGTTTCCTACAGTCAGGCTACACAAATCCCGCGCATTGCGAATGCTTACTCCCAGGCTACACAACTCTTCCAAGCTGCTTTATTCCACACCTCTGATACAGAACTCATGTACCCTGCATCTCACCACACTCAGGTTACACTACGCTCTCTCTCCTAGCTTCAGGCTACTGACTTTGCGCGCATTGTGTAAGCCTATTCCCAGGCTACAGAACGCTGTAACAGCTTCGCACACCACTAGCATACAGAACTCCCGTGAACTGCATCACTCTAGAGCAAGGACGCAGAACGCCCTTAAGCTGCGCATCCTAGAGTCAGGCTAAGAAATCCCGCATATTGCGAATGTCTACTCCCAGGCTACAGAACTCTTCCAAATTGCTTACCTCCACACTTCTGAACCAGAACTCATGTACGCTGCATCTGACTAAACTCAGGTTATAGAACTCCTGTAAGCTCTGTCTTCTACCCTCAGGCTACCAACTGTGTGCACATTGTGTCAGACTATTCCCAGGCTACAGAACGCTGAAACAGCTTCGCACTCCACTAGCATACAGAACTCCCGTGAACTGCATCTCTCTAGAGCAAGCACGCAGAACGCCCTTAAGCTGCGCATCCTAGAGTCAGGCTACACAAATCCCGCATATTGCGAATGCCTACTCCCAGGCTACACAACTCTTCCAAGCTGCTTTATTCCACACCTCTGATACAGAACTCATGTACCCTGCATCTCACCACACTCAGGTTACGCTACGCTCTCTCCCCTACCTTCAGGCTACAGACTTTGCGCGCATTGTGTAAGCCTATTCCCAGGTTACAGAATGCTGAAACAGCTTTGCACTCCACTAGCATACAGATCCTGTGAACTGCATCACTACAGTTGCTACGCAGACAGCGCATAAGCTTCGTTTCCTGCAGTCAGGCTACACAAATCCCGCGCATTGCGAATGCTTACTCCCAGGCTACACAACTCTTCCAAGCTGCTTTATTCCACACCTCTGATACAGAACTCATGTACCCTGCATCACACCACACTCAGGTTACACTACGCTCTCTCTCCTAGCTTCAGGCTACTGACTTTGCGCGCATTGTGTAAGACTATTCCCAGGCTACAGAACGCTGTAACAGCTTCGCACACCACTAGCATACAGAACTCCCGTGAACTGCATCACTCTAGAGCAAGGACGCAGAACGCCCTTAAGCTGCGCATCCTAGAGTCAGGCTAAGAAATCCCGCATATTGCGAATGTCTACTCCCAGGCTACAGAACTCTTCCAAATTGCTTACCTCCACACTTCTGAACCAGAACTCATGTACGCTGCATCTGACTAAACTCAGGTTATAGAACTCCTGTAAGCTCTGTCTTCTACCCTCAGGCTACCAACTGTGTGCACATTGTGTCAGACTATTCCCAGGCTACAGAACGCTGAAACAGCTTCGCACTCCACTAGCATACAGAACTCCCGTGAACTGCATCTCTCTAGAGCAAGCACGCAGAACGCCCTTAAGCTGCGCATCCTAGAGTCAGGCTACACAAATCCCGCATATTGCGAATGCCTACTCCCAGGCTACACAACTCTTCCAAGCTGCTTTATTCCACACCTCTGATACAGAACTCATGTACCCTGCATCTCACCACACTCAGGTTACACTACGCTCTCTCTCCTAGCTTCAGGCTACTGACTTTGCGCGCATTGTGTAAGCCTATTCCCAGGCTACAGAACGCTGTAACAGCTTCGCACACCACTAGCATACAGAACTCCCGTGAACTGCATCACTCTAGAGCAAGGACGCAGAACGCCCTTAAGCTGCGCATCCTAGAGTCAGGCTAAGAAATCCCGCATATTGCGAATGTCTACTCCCAGGCTACAGAACTCTTCCAAATTGCTTACCTCCACACTTCTGAACCAGAACTCATGTACGCTGCATCTGACTAAACTCAGGTTATAGAACTCCTGTAAGCTCTGTCTTCTACCCTCAGGCTACCAACTGTGTGCACATTGTGTCAGACTATTCCCAGGCTACAGAACGCTGAAACAGCTTCGCACTCCACTAGCATACAGAACTCCCGTGAACTGCATCTCTCTAGAGCAAGCACGCAGAACGCCCTTAAGCTGCGCATCCTAGAGTCAGGCTACACAAATCCCGCATATTGCGAATGCCTACTCCCAGGCTACACAACTCTTCCAAGCTGCTTTATTCCACACCTCTGATACAGAACTCATGTACCCTGCATCTCACCACACTCAGGTTACACTACGCTCTCTCTCCTAGCTTCAGGCTACTGACTTTGCGCGCATTGTGTAAGCCTATTCCCAGGCTACAGAACGCTGTAACAGCTTCGCACACCACTAGCATACAGAACTCCCGTGAACTGCATCACTCTAGAGCAAGGACGCAGAACGCCCTTAAGCTGCGCATCCTAGAGTCAGGCTAAGAAATCCCGCATATTGCGAATGTCTACTCCCAGGCTACAGAACTCTTCCAAATTGCTTACCTCCACACTTCTGAACCAGAACTCATGTACGCTGCATCTGACTAAACTCAGGTTATAGAACTCCTGTAAGCTCTGTCTTCTACCCTCAGGCTACCAACTTTGTGCACATTGTGTCAGACTATTCCCAGGCTACAGAACGCTGAAACAGCTTCGCACTCCACTAGCATACAGAACTCCCGTGAACTGCATCTCTCTAGAGCAAGCACGCAGAACGCCCTTAAGCTGCGCATCCTAGAGTCAGGCTACACAAATCCCGCATATTGCGAATGCCTACTCCCAGGCTACACAACTCTTCCAAGCTGCTTTATTCCACACCTCTGATACAGAACTCATGTACCCTGCATCTCACCACACTCAGGTTACACTACGCTCTCTCTCCTAGCTTCAGGCTACTGACTTTGCGCGCATTGTGTAAGCCTATTCCCAGGCTACAGAACGCTGTAACAGCTTCGCACCCCACTAGCATACAGAACTCCCGTGAACTGCATCTCTCTAGAGCAAGCACGCAGAACGCCCTTAAGCTGCGCATCCTAGAGTCAGGCTACACAAATCCCGCATATTGCGAAAGTCTACTCCCAGGCTACAGAACTCTTCCAAATTGCTTACCTCCACACTTCTGAACCAGAACTCATGTACGCTGCATCTGACTAAACTCAGGTTATAGAACTCCTGTAAGCTCTGTCTTCTACCCTCAGGCTACCAACTTTGTGCACATTGTGTCAGACTATTCCCAGGCTACAGAACGCTGAAACAGCTTCGCACTCCACTAGCATACAGAACTCCCGTGAACTGCATCTCTCTAGAGCAAGCACGCAGAACGCCCTTAAGCTGCGCATCCTATTGCATATTCGCAGACTACAGAACTCTTACAAACTGCTTCATTCCACACCTCCGATACAGAACTCATGTATGCTGCATCTGGCTAAGCTCAGGTTATAGAACTCCTGTAAGCTCTGTCTCCTACCTTCAGGCTACTGACTTTGCGCGCATTGTGTAAGCCTATTCCCAGGCTACAGAACACTGTAACAGCTTTGCACTCCACTAGCATACAGAAATCCTGTGAACTGCATCACTACAGTTGCTACGCAGACAGCGCATAAGCTTCGTTTCCTGCAGTCAGGCTACACAAATCCCGCGCATTGCGAATGCTTACTCCCAGGCTACACAACTCTTCCAAGCTGCTTTATTCCACACCTCTGATACAGAACTCATGTACCCTGCATCACACCACACTCAGGTTACACTACGCTCTCTCTCCTAGCTTCAGGCTACTGACTTTGCGCGCATTGTGTAAGACTATTCCCAGGCTACAGAACGCTGTAACAGCTTCGCACACCACTAGCATACAGAACTCCCGTGAACTGCATCACTCTAGAGCAAGCACGCAGAACGCCCTTAAGCTGCGCATCCTAGAGTCAGGCTAAGAAATCCCGCATATTGCGAATGTCTACTCCCAGGCTACAGAACTCTTCCAAATTGCTTACCTCCACACTTCTGAACCAGAACTCATGTACGCTGCATCTGACTAAACTCAGGTTATAGAACTCCTGTAAGCTCTGTCTTCTACCCTCAGGCTACCAACTTTGTGCACATTGATCAGACTATTCCCAGGCTACAGAACGCTGAAACAGCTTCGCACTCCACTAGCATACAGAACTCCCGTGAACTGCATCTCTCTAGAGCAAGCACGCAGAACGCCCTTAAGCTGCGCATCCTATTGCATATTCGCAGACTACAGAACTCTTACAAACTGCTTCATTCCACACCTCCGATACAGAACTCATGTATGCTGCATCTGGCTAAGCTCAGGTTATAGAACTCCTGTAAGCTCTGTCTCCTACCTTCAGGCTACTGACTTTGCACGCATTGTGTAAGCCTATTCCCAGGCTACAGAACACTGAAACAGCTTTGCACTCCACTAGCATACAGAAATCCTGTGAACTGCATCACTACAGTTGCTACGCAGACGGCGCATAAGCTTCGTTTCCTACAGTCAGGCTACACAAATCCCGCGCATTGCGAATGCTTACTCCCAGGCTACACAACTCTTCCAAGCTGCTTTATTCCACACCTCTGATACAGAACTCATGTACCCTGCATCTCACCACACTCAGGTTACACTACGCTCTCTCTCCTAGCTTCAGGCTACTGACTTTGCGCGCATTGTGTAAGCCTATTCCCAGGCTACAGAACGCTGTAACAGCTTCGCACACCACTAGCATACAGAACTCCCGTGAACTGCATCACTCTAGAGCAAGGACGCAGAACGCCCTTAAGCTGCGCATCCTAGAGTCAGGCTAAGAAATCCCGCATATTGCGAATGTCTACTCCCAGGCTACAGAACTCTTCCAAATTGCTTACCTCCACACTTCTGAACCAGAACTCATGTACGCTGCATCTGACTAAACTCAGGTTATAGAACTCCTGTAAGCTCTGTCTTCTACCCTCAGGCTACCAAATGTGTGCACATTGTGTCAGACTATTCCCAGGCTACAGAACGCTGAAACAGCTTCGCACTCCACTAGCATACAGAACTCCCGTGAACTGCATCTCTCTAGAGCAAGCACGCAGAACGCCCTTAAGCTGCGCATCCTAGAGTCAGGCTACACAAATCCCGCATATTGCGAATGCCTACTCCCAGGCTACACAACTCTTCCAAGCTGCTTTATTCCACACCTCTGATACAGAACTCATGTACCCTGCATCTCACCACACTCAGGTTACACTACGCTCTCTCTCCTAGCTTCAGGCTACTGACTTTGCGCGCATTGTGTAAGCCTATTCCCAGGCTACAGAACGCTGTAACAGCTTCGCACTCCACTAGCATACAGAACTCCCGTGAACTGCATCACTCTAGAGCAAGGACGCAGAACGCCCTTAAGCTGCGCATCCTAGAGTCAGGCTAAGAAATCCCGCATATTGCGAATGTCTACTCCCAGGCTACAGAACTCTTCCAAATTGCTTACCTCCACACTTCTGAACCAGAACTCATGTACGCTGCATCTGACTAAACTCAGGTTATAGAACTCCTGTAAGCTCTGTCTTCTACCCTCAGGCTACCAACTTTGTGCACATTGTGTCAGACTATTCCCAGGCTACAGAACGCTGAAACAGCTTCACACTCCACTAGCATACAGAACTCCCGTGAACTGCATCTCTCTAGAGCAAGCACGCAGAACGCCCTTAAGCTGCGCATCCTAGAGTCAGGCTACACAAATCCCGCATATTGCGAATGCCTACTCCCAGGCTACACAACTCTTCCAAGCTGCTTTATTCCACACCTCTGATACAGAACTCATGTACCCTGCATCTCACCACACTCAGGTTACGCTACGCTCTCTCCCCTACCTTCAGGCTACAGACTTTGCGCGCATTGTGTAAGCCTATTCCCAGGTTACAGAATGCTGAAACAGCTTTGCACTCCACTAGCATACAGAACTCTCGTGAACTGCATCTCTCTAGAGCAAGGACGCAGAACGCCCTTAAGCTGCGCATCCTATTGCATATTCGCAGACTACAGAACTCTTACAAACTGCTTCATTCCACACCTCCGATACAGAACTCATGTATGCTGCATCTGGCTAAGCTCAGGTTATAGAACTCCTGTAAGCTCTGTCTCCTACCTTCAGGCTACTGACTTTGCGCGCATTGTGTAAGCCTATTCCCAGGCTACAGAACACTGTAACAGCTTTGCACTCCACTAGCATACAGAAATCCTGTGAACTGCATCACTACAGTTGCTACGCAGACAGCGCATAAGCTTCGTTTCCTGCAGTCAGGCTACACAAATCCCGCGCATTGCGAATGCTTACTCCCAGGCTACACAACTCTTCCAAGCTGCTTTATTCCACACCTCTGATACAGAACTCATGTACCCTGCATCACACCACACTCAGGTTACACTACGCTCTCTCTCCTAGCTTCAGGCTACTGACTTTGCGAGCATTGTGTAAGACTATTCCCAGGCTACAGAACGCTGTAACAGCTTCGCACACCACTAGCATACAGAACTCCCGTGAACTGCATCACTCTAGAGCAAGCACGCAGAACGCCCTTAAGCTGCGCATCCTAGAGTCAGGCTAAGAAATCCCGCATATTGCGAATGTCTACTCCCAGGCTACAGAACTCTTCCAAATTGCTTACCTCCACACTTCTGAACCAGAACTCATGTACGCTGCATCTGACTAAACTCAGGTTATAGAACTCCTGTAAGCTCTGTCTTCTACCCTCAGGCTACCAACTTTGTGCACATTGATCAGACTATTCCCAGGCTACAGAACGCTGAAACAGCTTCGCACTCCACTAGCATACAGAACTCCCGTGAACTGCATCTCTCTAGAGCAAGCACGCAGAACGCCCTTAAGCTGCGCATCCTATTGCATATTCGCAGACTACAGAACTCTTACAAACTGCTTCATTCCACACCTCCGATACAGAACTCATGTATGCTGCATCTGGCTAAGCTCAGGTTATAGAACTCCTGTAAGCTCTGTCTCCTACCTTCAGGCTACTGACTTTGCGCGCATTGTGTAAGCCTATTCCCAGGCTACAGAACACTGAAACAGCTTTGCACTCCACTAGCATACAGAAATCCTGTGAACTGCATCACTACAGTTGCTACGCAGACGGCGCATAAGCTTCGTTTCCTACAGTCAGGCTACACAAATCCAGCGCATTGCGAATGCTTACTCCAAGGCTACACAACTCTTCCAAGCTGCTTTATTCCACACCTCTGATACAGAACTCATGTACCCTGCATCTCACCACACTCAGGTTACACTACGCTCTCTCTCCTAGCTTCAGGCTACTGACTTTGCGCGCATTGTGTAAGCCTATTCCCAGGCTACAGAACGCTGTAACAGCTTCGCACACCACTAGCATACAGAACTCCCGTGAACTGCATCACTCTAGAGCAAGGACGCAGAACGCCCTTAAGCTGCGCATCCTAGAGTCAGGCTAAGAAATCCCGCATATTGCGAATGTCTACTCCCAGGCTACAGAACTCTTCCAAATTGCTTACCTCCACACTTCTGAACCAGAACTCATGTACGCTGCATCTGACTAAACTCAGGTTATAGAACTCCTGTAAGCTCTGTCTTCTACCCTCAGGCTACCAACTGTGTGCACATTGTGTCAGACTATTCCCAGGCTACAGAACGCTGAAACAGCTTCGCACTCCACTAGCATACAGAACTCCCGTGAACTGCATCTCTCTAGAGCAAGCACGCAGAACGCCCTTAAGCTGCGCATCCTAGAGTCAGGCTACACAAATCCCGCATATTGCGAATGCCTACTCCCAGGCTACACAACTCTTCCAAGCTGCTTTATTCCACACCTCTGATACAGAACTCATGTACCCTGCATCTCACCACACTCAGGTTACACTACGCTCTCTCTCCTAGCTTCAGGCTACTGACTTTGCGCGCATTGTGTAAGCCTATTCCCAGGCTACAGAACGCTGTAACAGCTTCGCACACCACTAGCATACAGAACTCCCGTGAACTGCATCACTCTAGAGCAAGGACGCAGAACGCCCTTAAGCTGCGCATCCTAGAGTCAGGCTAAGAAATCCCGCATATTGCGAATGTCTACTCCCAGGCTACAGAACTCTTCCAAATTGCTTACCTCCACACTTCTGAACCAGAACTCATGTACGCTGCATCTGACTAAACTCAGGTTATAGAACTCCTGTAAGCTCTGTCTTCTACCCTCAGGCTACCAACTTTGTGCACATTGTGTCAGACTATTCCCAGGCTACAGAACGCTGAAACAGCTTCGCACTCCACTAGCATACAGAACTCCCGTGAACTGCATCTCTCTAGAGCAAGCACGCAGAACGCCCTTAAGCTGCGCATCCTAGAGTCAGGCTACACAAATCCCGCATATTGTGAATGCCTACTCCCAGGCTACAGAACTCTTCCAAATTGCTTACCTCCACACTTCTGAACCAGAACTCATGTACGCTGCATCTGACTAAACTCAGGTTATAGAACTCCTGTAAGCTCTGTCTTCTACCCTCAGGCTACCAACTTTGTGCACATTGATCAGACTATTCCCAGGCTACAGAACGCTGAAACAGCTTCGCACTCCACTAGCATACAGAACTCCCGTGAACTGCATCTCTCTAGAGCAAGCACGCAGAACGCCCTTAAGCTGCGCATCCTAGAGTCAGGCTACACAAATCCCGCATATTGCGAATGCCTACTCCCAGGCTACACAACTCTTCCAAGCTGCTTTATTCCACACCTCTGATACAGAACTCATGTACCCTGCATCTCACCACACTCAGGTTACACTACGCTCTCTCTCCTACACTCAGGCTACTGACTTTGCGCGCATTGTGTAAGCCTATTCCCAGGCTACAGAACGCTGTAACAGCTTCGCACCCCACTAGCATACAGAACTCCCGTGAACTGCATCTCTCTAGAGCAAGCACGCAGAACGCCCTTAAGCTGCGCATCCTAGAGTCAGGCTACACAAATCCCGCATATTGCGAATGTCTACTCCCAGGCTACAGAACTCTTCCAAATTGCTTACCTCCACACTTCTGAACCAGAACTCATGTACGCTGCATCTGACTAAACTCAGGTTATAGAACTCCTGTAAGCTCTGTCTTCTACCCTCAGGCTACCAACTTTGTGCACATTGTGTCAGACTATTCCCAGGCTACAGAACGCTGAAACAGCTTCGCACTCCACTAGCATACAGAACTCCCGTGAACTGCATCTCTCTAGAGCAAGCACGCAGAACGCCCTTAAGCTGCGCATCCTAGAGTCAGGCTACACAAATCCCGCATATTGCGAATGCCTACTCCCAGGCTACACAACTCTTCCAAGCTGCTTTATTCCACACCTCTGATACAGAACTCATGTACCCTGCATCTCACCACACTCAGGTTACGCTACGCTCTCTCCCCTACCTTCAGGCTACAGACTTTGCGCGCATTGTGTAAGCCTATTCCCAGGTTACAGAATGCTGAAACAGCTTTGCACTCCACTAGCATACAGAACTCTCGTGAACTGCATCTCTCTAGAGCAAGGACGCAGAACGCCCTTAAGCTGCGCATCCTATTGCATATTCGCAGACTACAGAACTCTTACAAACTGCTTCATTCCACACCTCCGATACAGAACTCATGTATGCTGCATCTGGCTAAGCTCAGGTTATAGAACTCCTGTAAGCTCTGTCTCCTACCTTCAGGCTACTGACTTTGCGCGCATTGTGTAAGCCTATTCCCAGGCTACAGAACACTGTAACAGCTTTGCACTCCACTAGCATACAGAAATCCTGTGAACTGCATCACTACAGTTGCTACGCAGACAGCGCATAAGCTTCGTTTCCTGCAGTCAGGCTACACAAATCCCGCGCATTGCGAATGCTTACTCCCAGGCTACACAACTCTTCCAAGCTGCTTTATTCCACACCTCTGATACAGAACTCATGTACCCTGCATCACACCACACTCAGGTTACACTACGCTCTCTCTCCTAGCTTCAGGCTACTGACTTTGCGCGCATTGTGTAAGACTATTCCCAGGCTACAGAACGCTGTAACAGCTTCGCACACCACTAGCATACAGAACTCCCGTGAACTGCATCACTCTAGAGCAAGCACGCAGAACGCCCTTAAGCTGCGCATCCTAGAGTCAGGCTAAGAAATCCCGCATATTGCGAATGTCTACTCCCAGGCTACAGAACTCTTCCAAATTGCTTACCTCCACACTTCTGAACCAGAACTCATGTACGCTGCATCTGACTAAACTCAGGTTATAGAACTCCTGTAAGCTCTGTCTTCTACCCTCAGGCTACCAACTTTGTGCACATTGATCAGACTATTCCCAGGCTACAGAACGCTGAAACAGCTTCGCACTCCACTAGCATACAGAACTCCCGTGAACTGCATCTCTCTAGAGCAAGCACGCAGAACGCCCTTAAGCTGCGCATCCTATTGCATATTCGCAGACTACAGAACTCTTACAAACTGCTTCATTCCACACCTCCGATACAGAACTCATGTATGCTGCATCTGGCTAAGCTCAGGTTATAGAACTCCTGTAAGCTCTGTCTCCTACCTTCAGGCTACTGACTTTGCACGCATTGTGTAAGCCTATTCCCAGGCTACAGAACACTGAAACAGCTTTGCACTCCACTAGCATACAGAAATCCTGTGAACTGCATCACTACAGTTGCTACGCAGACGGCGCATAAGCTTCATTTCCTACAGTCAGGCTACACAAATCCCGCGCATTGCGAATGCTTACTCCCAGGCTACACAACTCTTCCAAGCTGCTTTATTCCACACCTCTGATACAGAACTCATGTACCCTGCATCTCACCACACTCAGGTTACACTACGCTCTCTCTCCTAGCTTCAGGCTACTGACTTTGCGCGCATTGTGTAAGCCTATTCCCAGGCTACAGAACGCTGTAACAGCTTCGCACACCACTAGCATACAGAACTCCCGTGAACTGCATCACTCTAGAGCAAGGACGCAGAACGCCCTTAAGCTGCGCATCCTAGAGTCAGGCTAAGAAATCCCGCATATTGCGAATGTCTACTCCCAGGCTACAGAACTCTTCCAAATTGCTTACCTCCACACTTCTGAACCAGAACTCATGTACGCTGCATCTGACTAAACTCAGGTTATAGAACTCCTGTAAGCTCTGTCTTCTACCCTCAGGCTACCAACTGTGTGCACATTGTGTCAGACTATTCCCAGGCTACAGAACGCTGAAACAGCTTCGCACTCCACAAACATAAGAACTCCCGTGAACTGCATCTCTCTAGAGCAAGCACGCAGAACGCCCTTAAGCTGCGCATCCTAGAGTCAGGCT
The DNA here is from genome assembly GCA_949820135.1 of Sylvilagus floridanus. NCBI lineage: Eukaryota > Metazoa > Chordata > Mammalia > Lagomorpha > Leporidae > Sylvilagus > Sylvilagus floridanus. Next base: position 26,747 of record CATKVR010000054.1, on the reverse strand, counting down.
ACACAAATCCCGCATATTGCGAATGCCTACTCCCAGGCTACACAACTCTTCCAAGCTGCTTTATTCCACACCTCTGATACAGAACTCATGTACCCTGCATCTCACCACACTCAGGTTACACTACGCTCTCTCTCCTAGCTTCAGGCTACTGACTTTGCGCGCATTGTGTAAGCCTATTCCCAGGCTACAGAACGCTGTAACAGCTTCGCACACCACTAGCATACAGAACTCCCGTGAACTGCATCACTCTAGAGCAAGGACGCAGAACGCCCTTAAGCTGCGCATCCTAGAGTCAGGCTAAGAAATCCCGCATATTGCGAATGTCTACTCCCAGGCTACAGAACTCTTCCAAATTGCTTACCTCCACACTTCTGAACCAGAACTCATGTACGCTGCATCTGACTAAACTCAGGTTATAGAACTCCTGTAAGCTCTGTCTTCTACCCTCAGGCTACCAACTTTGTGCACATTGTGTCAGACTATTCCCAGGCTACAGAACGCTGAAACAGCTTCGCACTCCACTAGCATACAGAACTCCCGTGAACTGCATCTCTCTAGAGCAAGCACGCAGAACGCCCTTAAGCTGCGCATCCTAGAGTCAGGCTACACAAATCCCGCATATTGCGAATGCCTACTCCCAGGCTACAGAACTCTTCCAAATTGCTTACCTCCACACTTCTGAACCAGAACTCATGTACGCTGCATCTGACTAAACTCAGGTTATAGAACTCCTGTAAGCTCTGTCTTCTACCCTCAGGCTACCAACTTTGTGCACATTGATCAGACTATTCCCAGGCTACAGAACGCTGAAACAGCTTCGCACTCCACTAGCATACAGAACTCCCGTGAACTGCATCTCTCTAGAGCAAGCACGCAGAACGCCCTTAAGCTGCGCATCCTAGAGTCAGGCTACACAAATCCCGCATATTGCGAATGCCTACTCAAAGGCTACACAACTCTTCCAAGCTGCTTTATTCCACACCTCTGATACAGAACTCATGTACCCTGCATCTCACCACACTCAGGTTACACTACGCTCTCTCTCCTAGCTTCAGGCTACTGACTTTGCGCGCATTGTGTAAGCCTATTCCCAGGCTACAGAACGCTGTAACAGCTTCGCACCCCACTAGCATACAGAACTCCCGTGAACTGCATCTCTCTAGAGCAAGCACGCAGAACGCCCTTAAGCTGCGCATCCTAGAGTCAGGCTACACAAATCCCGCATATTGCGAATGTCTACTCCCAGGCTACAGAACTCTTCCAAATTGCTTACCTCCACACTTCTGAACCAGAACTCATGTACGCTGCATCTGACTAAACTCAGGTTATAGAACTCCTGTAAGCTCTGTCTTCTACCCTCAGGCTACCAACTTTGTGCACATTGTGTCAGACTATTCCCAGGCTACAGAACGCTGAAACAGCTTCGCACTCCACTAGCATACAGAACTCCCGTGAACTGCATCTCTCTAGAGCAAGCACGCAGAACGCCATTAAGCTGCGCATCCTAGAGTCAGGCTACACAAATCCCGCATATTGCGAATGCCTACTCCCAGGCTACACAACTCTTCCAAGCTGCTTTATTCCACACCTCTGATACAGAACTCATGTACCCTGCATCTCACCACACTCAGGTTACGCTACGCTCTCTCCCCTACCTTCAGGCTACAGACTTTGCGCGCATTGTGTAAGCCTATTCCCAGGTTACAGAATGCTGAAACAGCTTTGCACTCCACTAGCATACAGAACTCTCGTGAACTGCATCTCTCTAGAGCAAGGACGCAGAACGCCCTTAAGCTGCGCATCCTATTGCATATTCGCAGACTACAGAACTCTTACAAACTGCTTCATTCCACACCTCCGATACAGAACTCATGTATGCTGCATCTGGCTAAGCTCAGGTTATAGAACTCCTGTAAGCTCTGTCTCCTACCTTCAGGCTACTGACTTTGCGCGCATTGTGTAAGCCTATTCCCAGGCTACAGAACACTGTAACAGCTTTGCACTCCACTAGCATACAGAAATCCTGTGAACTGCATCACTACAGTTGCTACGCAGACAGCGCATAAGCTTCGTTTCCTGCAGTCAGGCTACACAAATCCCGCGCATTGCGAATGCTTACTCCCAGGCTACACAACTCTTCCAAGCTGCTTTATTCCACACCTCTGATACAGAACTCATGTACCCTGCATCACACCACACTCAGGTTACACTACGCTCTCTCTCCTAGCTTCAGGCTACTGACTTTGCGCGCATTGTGTAAGCCTATTGCCAGGCTACAGAACGCTGTAACAGCTTCGCACACCACTAGCATACAGAACTCCCGTGAACTGCATCACTCTAGAGCAAGGACGCAGAACGCCCTTAAGCTGCGCATCCTAGAGTCAGGCTAAGAAATCCCGCATGTTGCGAATGTCTACTCCCAGGCTACAGAACTCTTCCAAATTGCTTACCTCCACACTTCTGAACCAGAACTCATGTACGCTGCATCTGACTAAACTCAGGTTATAGAACTCCTGTAAGCTCTGTCTTCTACCCTCAGGCTACCAACTTTGTGCACATTGTGTCAGACTATTCCCAGGCTACAGAACGCTGAAACAGCTTCGCACTCCACTAGCATACAGATCTCCCGTGAACTGCATCTCTCTAGAGCAAGCACGCAGAACGCCCTTAAGCTGCGCATCCTAGAGTCAGGCTACACAAATCCCGCATATTGCGAATGCCTACTCCCAGGCTACACAACTCTTCCAAGCTGCTTTATTCCACACCTCTGATACAGAACTCATGTACCCTGCATCTCACCACACTCAGGTTACGCTACGCTCTCTCCCCTACCTTCAGGCTACAGACTTTGCGCGCATTGTGTAAGCCTATTCCCAGGTTACAGAATGCTGAAACAGCTTTGCACTCCACTAGCATACAGAACTCTCGTGAACTGCATCTCTCTAGAGCAAGGACGCAGAACGCCCTTAAGCTGCGCATCCTATTGCATATTCGCAGACTACAGAACTCTTACAAACTGCTTCATTCCACACCTCCGATACAGAACTCATGTATGCTGCATTTGGCTAAGCTCAGGTTATAGAACTCCTGTAAGCTCTGTCTCCTACCTTCAGGCTACTGACTTTGCGCGCATTGTGTAAGCCTATTCCCAGGCTACAGAACACTGTAACAGCTTTGCACTCCACTAGCATACAGAAATCCTGTGAACTGCATCACTACAGTTGCTACGCAGACAGCGCATAAGCTTCGTTTCCTGCAGTCAGGCTACACAAATCCCGCGCATTGCGAATGCTTACTCCCAGGCTACACAACTCTTCCAAGCTGCTTTATTCCACACCTCTGATACAGAACTCATGTACCCTGCATCACACCACACTCAGGTTACACTACGCTCTCTCTCCTAGCTTCAGGCTACTGACTTTGCGCGCATTGTGTAAGACTATTCCCAGGCTACAGAACGCTGTAACAGCTTCGCACACCACTAGCATACAGAACTCCCGTGAACTGCATCACTCTAGAGCAAGCACGCAGAACGCCCTTAAGCTGCGCATCCTAGAGTCAGGCTAAGAAATCCCGCATATTGCGAATGTCTACTCCCAGGCTACAGAACTCTTCCAAATTGCTTACCTCCACACTTCTGAACCAGAACTCATGTACGCTGCATCTGACTAAACTCAGGTTATAGAACTCCTGTAAGCTCTGTCTTCTACCCTCAGGCTACCAACTTTGTGCACATTGATCAGACTATTCCCAGGCTACAGAACGCTGAAACAGCTTCGCACTCCACTAGCATACAGAACTCCCGTGAACTGCATCTCTCTAGAGCAAGCACGCAGAACGCCCTTAAGCTGCGCATCCTATTGCATATTCGCAGACTACAGAACTCTTACAAACTGCTTCATTCCACACCTCCGATACAGAACTCATGTATGCTGCATCTGGCTAAGCTCAGGTTATAGAACTCCTGTAAGCTCTGTCTCCTACCTTCAGGCTACTGACTTTGCACGCATTGTGTAAGCCTATTCCCAGGCTACAGAACACTGAAACAGCTTTGCACTCCACTAGCATACAGAAATCCTGTGAACTGCATCACTACAGTTGCTACGCAGACGGCGCATAAGCTTCGTTTCCTACAGTCAGGCTACACAAATCCCGCGCATTGCGAATGCTTACTCCCAGGCTACACAACTCTTCCAAGCTGCTTTATTCCACACCTCTGATACAGAACTCATGTACCCTGCATCTCACCACACTCAGGTTACACTACGCTCTCTCTCCTAGCTTCAGGCTACTGACTTTGCGCGCATTGTGTAAGCCTATTCCCAGGCTACAGAACGCTGTAACAGCTTCGCACCCCACTAGCATACAGAACTCCCGTGAACTGCATCACTCTAGAGCAAGGACGCAGAACGCCCTTAAGCTGCGCATCCTAGAGTCAGGCTAAGAAATCCCGCATATTGCGAATGTCTACTCCCAGGCTACAGAACTCTTCCAAATTGCTTACCTCCACACTTCTGAACCAGAACTCATGTACGCTGCATCTGACTAAACTCAGGTTATAGAACTCCTGTAAGCTCTGTCTTCTACCCTCAGGCTACCAACTGTGTGCACATTGTGTCAGACTATTCCCAGGCTACAGAACGCTGAAACAGCTTCGCACTCCACTAGCATACAGAACTCCCGTGAACTGCATCTCTCTAGAGCAAGCACGCAGAACGCCCTTAAGCTGCGCATCCTAGAGTCAGGCTACACAAATCCCGCATATTGCGAATGCCTACTCCCAGGCTACACAACTCTTCCAAGCTGCTTTATTCCACACCTCTGATACAGAACTCATGTACCCTGCATCTCACCACACTCAGGTTACACTACGTTCTCTCTCCTAGCTTCAGGCTACTGACTTTGCGCGCATTGTGTAAGCCTATTCCCAGGCTACAGAACGCTGTAACAGCTTCGCACTCCACTAGCATACAGAACTCCCGTGAACTGCATCACTCTAGAGCAAGGACGCAGAACGCCCTTAAGCTGCGCATCCTAGAGTCAGGCTAAGAAATCCCGCATATTGCGAATGTCTACTCCCAGGCTACAGAACTCTTCCAAATTGCTTACCTCCACACTTCTGAACCAGAACTCATGTACGCTGCATCTGACTAAACTCAGGTTATAGAACTCCTGTAAGCTCTGTCTTCTACCCTCAGGCTACCAACTTTGTGCACATTGTGTCAGACTATTCCCAGGCTACAGAACGCTGAAACAGCTTCGCACTCCACTAGCATACAGAACTCCCGTGAACTGCATCTCTCTAGAGCAAGCACGCAGAACGCCCTTAAGCTGCGCATCCTAGAGTCAGGCTACACAAATCCCGCATATTGCGAATGCCTACTCCCAGGCTACACAACTCTTCCAAGCTGCTTTATTCCACACCTCTGATACAGAACTCATGTACCCTGCATCTCACCACACTCAGGTTACGCTACGCTCTCTCCCCTACCTTCAGGCTACAGACTTTGCGCGCATTGTGTAAGCCTATTCCCAGGTTACAGAATGCTGAAACAGCTTTGCACTCCACTAGCATACAGAACTCTCGTGAACTGCATCTCTCTAGAGCAAGGACGCAGAACGCCCTTAAGCTGCGCATCCTATTGCATATTCGCAGACTACAGAACTCTTACAAACTGCTTCATTCCACACCTCCGATACAGAACTCATGTATGCTGCATCTGGCTAAGCTCAGGTTATAGAACTCCTGTAAGCTCTGTCTCCTACCTTCAGGCTACTGACTTTGCGCGCATTGTGTAAGCCTATTCCCAGGCTACAGAACACTGTAACAGCTTTGCACTCCACTAGCATACAGAAATCCTGTGAACTGCATCACTACAGTTGCTACGCAGACAGCGCATAAGCTTCGTTTCCTGCAGTCAGGCTACACAAATCCCGCGCATTGCGAATGCTTACTCCCAGGCTACACAACTCTTCCAAGCTGCTTTATTCCACACCTCTGATACAGAACTCATGTACCCTGCATCACACCACACTCAGGTTACACTACGCTCTCTCTCCTAGCTTCAGGCTACTGACTTTGCGAGCATTGTGTAAGACTATTCCCAGGCTACAGAACGCTGTAACAGCTTCGCACACCACTAGCATACAGAACTCCCGTGAACTGCATCACTCTAGAGCAAGCACGCAGAACGCCCTTAAGCTGCGCATCCTAGAGTCAGGCTAAGAAATCCCGCATATTGCGAATGTCTACTCCCAGGCTACAGAACTCTTCCAAATTGCTTACCTCCACACTTCTGAACCAGAACTCATGTACGCTGCATCTGACTAAACTCAGGTTATAGAACTCCTGTAAGCTCTGTCTTCTACCCTCAGGCTACCAACTTTGTGCACATTGATCAGACTATTCCCAGGCTACAGAACGCTGAAACAGCTTCGCACTCCACTAGCATACAGAACTCCCGTGAACTGCATCTCTCTAGAGCAAGCACGCAGAACGCCCTTAAGCTGCGCATCCTATTGCATATTCGCAGACTACAGAACTCTTACAAACTGCTTCATTCCACACCTCCGATACAGAACTCATGTATGCTGCATCTGGCTAAGCTCAGGTTATAGAACTCCTGTAAGCTCTGTCTCCTACCTTCAGGCTACTGACTTTGCGCGCATTGTGTAAGCCTATTCCCAGGCTACAGAACACTGAAACAGCTTTGCACTCCACTAGCATACAGAAATCCTGTGAACTGCATCACTACAGTTGCTACGCAGACGGCGCATAAGCTTCGTTTCCTACAGTCAGGCTACACAAATCCAGCGCATTGTGAATGCTTACTCCAAGGCTACACAACTCTTCCAAGCTGCTTTATTCCACACCTCTGATACAGAACTCATGTACCCTGCATCTCACCACACTCAGGTTACACTACGCTCTCTCTCCTAGCTTCAGGCTACTGACTTTGCGCGCATTGTGTAAGCCTATTCCCAGGCTACAGAACGCTGTAACAGCTTCGCACACCACTAGCATACAGAACTCCCGTGAACTGCATCACTCTAGAGCAAGGACGCAGAACGCCCTTAAGCTGCGCATCCTAGAGTCAGGCTAAGAAATCCCGCATATTGCGAATGTCTACTCCCAGGCTACAGAACTCTTCCAAATTGCTTACCTCCACACTTCTGAACCAGAACTCATGTACGCTGCATCTGACTAAACTCAGGTTATAGAACTCCTGTAAGCTCTGTCTTCTACCCTCAGGCTACCAACTGTGTGCACATTGTGTCAGACTATTCCCAGGCTACAGAACGCTGAAACAGCTTCGCACTCCACTAGCATACAGAACTCCCGTGAACTGCATCTCTCTAGAGCAAGCACGCAGAACGCCCTTAAGCTGCGCATCCTAGAGTCAGGCTACACAAATCCCGCATATTGCGAATGCCTACTCCCAGGCTACACAACTCTTCCAAGCTGCTTTATTCCACACCTCTGATACAGAACTCATGTACCCTGCATCTCACCACACTCAGGTTACACTACGCTCTCTCTCCTAGCTTCAGGCTACTGACTTTGCGCGCATTGTGTAAGCCTATTCCCAGGCTACAGAACGCTGTAACAGCTTCGCACACCACTAGCATACAGAACTCCCGTGAACTGCATCACTCTAGAGCAAGGACGCAGAACGCCCTTAAGCTGCGCATCCTAGAGTCAGGCTAAGAAATCCCGCATATTGCGAATGTCTACTCCCAGGCTACAGAACTCTTCCAAATTGCTTACCTCCACACTTCTGAACCAGAACTCATGTACGCTGCATCTGACTAAACTCAGGTTATAGAACTCCTGTAAGCTCTGTCTTCTACCCTCAGGCTACCAACTGTGTGCACATTGTGTCAGACTATTCCCAGGCTACAGAACGCTGAAACAGCTTCGCACTCCACTAGCATACAGAACTCCCGTGAACTGCATCTCTCTAGAGCAAGCACGCAGAACGCCCTTAAGCTGCGCATCCTAGAGTCAGGCTACACAAATCCCGCATATTGCGAATGCCTACTCCCAGGCTACACAACTCTTCCAAGCTGCTTTATTCCACACCTCTGATACAGAACTCATGTACCCTGCATCTCACCACACTCAGGTTACACTACGCTCTCTCTCCTAGCTTCAGGCTACTGACTTTGCGCGCATTGTGTAAGCCTATTCCCAGGCTACAGAACGCTGTAACAGCTTCGCACACCACTAGCATACAGAACTCCCGTGAACTGCATCACTCTAGAGCAAGGGCGCAGAACGCCCTTAAGCTGCGCATCCTAGAGTCAGGCTAAGAAATCCCGCATATTGCGAATGTCTACTCCCAGGCTACAGAACTCTTCCAAATTGCTTACCTCCACACTTCTGAACCAGAACTCATGTACGCTGCATCTGACTAAACTCAGGTTATAGAACTCCTGTAAGCTCTGTCTTCTACCCTCAGGCTACCAACTGTGTGCACATTGTGTCAGACTATTCCCAGGCTACAGAACGCTGAAACAGCTTCGCACTCCACTAGCATACAGAACTCCCGTGAACTGCATCTCTCTAGAGCAAGCACGCAGAACGCCCTTAAGCTGCGCATCCTAGAGTCAGGCTACACAAATCCCGCATATTGCGAATGCCTACTCCCAGGCTACACAACTCTTCCAAGCTGCTTTATTCCACACCTCTGATACAGAACTCATGTACCCTGCATCTCACCACACTCAGGTTACACTACGCTCTCTCTCCTAGCTTCAGGCTACTGACTTTGCGCGCATTGTGTAAGCCTATTCCCAGGCTACAGAACGCTGTAACAGCTTCGCACACCACTAGCATACAGAACTCCCGTGAACTGCATCACTCTAGAGCAAGGACGCAGAACGCCCTTAAGCTGCGCATCCTAGAGTCAGGCTAAGAAATCCCGCATATTGCGAATGTCTACTCCCAGGCTACAGAACTCTTCCAAATTGCTTACCTCCACACTTCTGAACCAGAACTCATGTACGCTGCATCTGACTAAACTCAGGTTATAGAACTCCTGTAAGCTCTGTCTTCTACCCTCAGGCTACCAACTGTGTGCACATTGTGTCAGACTATTCCCAGGCTACAGAACGCTGAAACAGCTTCGCACTCCACAAACATAAGAACTCCCGTGAACTGCATCTCTCTAGAGCAAGCACGCAGAACGCCCTTAAGCTGCGCATCCTAGAGTCAGGCTACACAAATCCCGCATATTGCGAATGCCTACTCCCAGGCTACACAACTCTTCCAAGCTGCTTTATTCCACACCTCTGATACAGAACTCATGTACCCTGCATCTCACCACACTCAGGTTACACTACGCTCTCTCTCCTAGCTTCAGGCTACTGACTTTGCGCGCATTGTGTAAGCCTATTCCCAGGCTACAGAACGCTGTAACAGCTTCGCACACCACTAGCATACAGAACTCCCGTGAACTGCATCACTCTAGAGCAAGGACGCAGAACGCCCTTAAGCTGCGCATCCTAGAGTCAGGCTAAGAAATCCCGCATATTGCGAATGTCTACTCCCAGGCTACAGAACTCTTCCAAATTGCTTACCTCCACACTTCTGAACCAGAACTCATGTACGCTGCATCTGACTAAACTCAGGTTATAGAACTCCTGTAAGCTCTGTCTTCTACCCTCAGGCTACCAACTTTGTGCACATTGTGTCAGACTATTCCCAGGCTACAGAACGCTGAAACAGCTTCGCACTCCACTAGCATACAGAACTCCCGTGAACTGCATCTCTCTAGAGCAAGCACGCAGAACGCCCTTAAGCTGCGCATCCTAGAGTCAGGCTACACAAATCCCGCATATTGCGAATGCCTACTCCCAGGCTACAGAACTCTTCCAAATTGCTTACCTCCACACTTCTGAACCAGAACTCATGTACGCTGCATCTGACTAAACTCAGGTTATAGAACTCCTGTAAGCTCTGTCTTCTACCCTCAGGCTACCAACTTTGTGCACATTGATCAGACTATTCCCAGGCTACAGAACGCTGAAACAGCTTCGCACTCCACTAGCATACAGAACTCCCGTGAACTGCATCTCTCTAGAGCAAGCACGCAGAACGCCCTTAAGCTGCGCATCCTAGAGTCAGGCTACACAAATCCCGCATATTGCGAATGCCTACTCAAAGGCTACACAACTCTTCCAAGCTGCTTTATTCCACACCTCTGATACAGAACTCATGTACCCTGCATCTCACCACACTCAGGTTACACTACGCTCTCTCTCCTACACTCAGGCTACTGACTTTGCGCGCATTGTGTAAGCCTATTCCCAGGCTACAGAACGCTGTAACAGCTTCGCACCCCACTAGCATACAGAACTCCCGTGAACTGCATCTCTCTAGAGCAAGCACGCAGAACGCCCTTAAGCTGCGCATCCTAGAGTCAGGCTACACAAATCCCGCATATTGCGAATGTCTACTCCCAGGCTACAGAACTCTTCCAAATTGCTTACCTCCACACTTCTGAACCAGAACTCATGTACGCTGCATCTGACTAAACTCAGGTTATAGAACTCCTGTAAGCTCTGTCTTCTACCCTCAGGCTACCAACTTTGTGCACATTGTGTCAGACTATTCCCAGGCTACAGAACGCTGAAACAGCTTCGCACACCACTAGCATACAGAACTCCCGTGAACTGCATCTCTCTAGAGCAAGCACGCAGAACGCCCTTAAGCTGCGCATCCTAGAGTCAGGCTACACAAATCCCGCATATTGCGAATGCCTACTCCCAGGCTACACAACTCTTCCAAGCTGCTTTATTCCACACCTCTGATACAGAACTCATGTACCCTGCATCTCACCACACTCAGGTTACGCTACGCTCTCTCCCCTACCTTCAGGCTACAGACTTTGCGCGCATTGTGTAAGCCTATTCCCAGGTTACAGAATGCTGAAACAGCTTTGCACTCCACTAGCATACAGAACTCTCGTGAACTGCATCTCTCTAGAGCAAGGACGCAGAACGCCCTTAAGCTGCGCATCCTATTGCATATTCGCAGACTACAGAACTCTTACAAACTGCTTCATTCCACACCTCCGATACAGAACTCATGTATGCTGCATCTGGCTAAGCTCAGGTTATAGAACTCCTGTAAGCTCTGTCTCCTACCTTCAGGCTACTGACTTTGCGCGCATTGTGTAAGCCTATTCCCAGGCTACAGAACACTGTAACAGCTTTGCACTCCACTAGCATACAGAAATCCTGTGAACTGCATCACTACAGTTGCTACGCAGACAGCGCATAAGCTTCGTTTCCTGCAGTCAGGCTACACAAATCCCGCGCATTGCGAATGCTTACTCCCAGGCTACACAACTCTTCCAAGCTGCTTTATTCCACACCTCTGATACAGAACTCATGTACCCTGCATCACACCACACTCAGGTTACACTACGCTCTCTCTCCTAGCTTCAGGCTACTGACTTTGCGCGCATTGTGTAAGCCTATTGCCAGGCTACAGAACGCTGTAACAGCTTCGCACACCACTAGCATACAGAACTCCCGTGAACTGCATCACTCTAGAGCAAGGACGCAGAACGCCCTTAAGCTGCGCATCCTAGAGTCAGGCTAAGAAATCCCGCATGTTGCGAATGTCTACTCCCAGGCTACAGAACTCTTCCAAATTGCTTACCTCCACACTTCTGAACCAGAACTCATGTACGCTGCATCTGACTAAACTCAGGTTATAGAACTCCTGTAAGCTCTGTCTTCTACCCTCAGGCTACCAACTTTGTGCACATTGTGTCAGACTATTCCCAGGCTACAGAACGCTGAAACAGCTTCGCACTCCACTAGCATACAGATCTCCCGTGAACTGCATCTCTCTAGAGCAAGCACGCAGAACGCCCTTAAGCTGCGCATCCTAGAGTCAGGCTACACAAATCCCGCATATTGCGAATGCCTACTCCCAGGCTACACAACTCTTCCAAGCTGCTTTATTCCACACCTCTGATACAGAACTCATGTACCCTGCATCTCACCACACTCAGGTTACGCTACGCTCTCTCCCCTACCTTCAGGCTACAGACTTTGCGCGCATTGTGTAAGCCTATTCCCAGGTTACAGAATGCTGAAACAGCTTTGCACTCCACTAGCATACAGAACTCTCGTGAACTGCATCTCTCTAGAGCAAGGACGCAGAACGCCCTTAAGCTGCGCATCCTATTGCATATTCGCAGACTACAGAACTCTTACAAACTGCTTCATTCCACACCTCCGATACAGAACTCATGTATGCTGCATTTGGCTAAGCTCAGGTTATAGAACTCCTGTAAGCTCTGTCTCCTACCTTCAGGCTACTGACTTTGCGCGCATTGTGTAAGCCTATTCCCAGGCTACAGAACACTGTAACAGCTTTGCACTCCACTAGCATACAGAAATCCTGTGAACTGCATCACTACAGTTGCTACGCAGACAGCGCATAAGCTTCGTTTCCTGCAGTCAGGCTACACAAATCCCGCGCATTGCGAATGCTTACTCCCAGGCTACACAACTCTTCCAAGCTGCTTTATTCCACACCTCTGATACAGAACTCATGTACCCTGCATCACACCACACTCAGGTTACACTACGCTCTCTCTCCTAGCTTCAGGCTACTGACTTTGCGCGCATTGTGTAAGACTATTCCCAGGCTACAGAACGCTGTAACAGCTTCGCACACCACTAGCATACAGAACTCCCGTGAACTGCATCACTCTAGAGCAAGCACGCAGAACGCCCTTAAGCTGCGCATCCTAGAGTCAGGCTAAGAAATCCCGCATATTGCGAATGTCTACTCCCAGGCTACAGAACTCTTCCAAATTGCTTACCTCCACACTTCTGAACCAGAACTCATGTACGCTGCATCTGACTAAACTCAGGTTATAGAACTCCTGTAAGCTCTGTCTTCTACCCTCAGGCTACCAACTTTGTGCACATTGATCAGACTATTCCCAGGCTACAGAACGCTGAAACAGCTTCGCACTCCACTAGCATACAGAACTCCCGTGAACTGCATCTCTCTAGAGCAAGCACGCAGAACGCCCTTAAGCTGCGCATCCTATTGCATATTCGCAGACTACAGAACTCTTACAAACTGCTTCATTCCACACCTCCGATACAGAACTCATGTATGCTGCATCTGGCTAAGCTCAGGTTATAGAACTCCTGTAAGCTCTGTCTCCTACCTTCAGGCTACTGACTTTGCACGCATTGTGTAAGCCTATTCCCAGGCTACAGAACACTGAAACAGCTTTGCACTCCACTAGCATACAGAAATCCTGTGAACTGCATCACTACAGTTGCTACGCAGACGGCGCATAAGCTTCGTTTCCTACAGTCAGGCTACACAAATCCCGCGCATTGCGAATGCTTACTCCCAGGCTACACAACTCTTCCAAGCTGCTTTATTCCACACCTCTGATACAGAACTCATGTACCCTGCATCTCACCACACTCAGGTTACACTACGCTCTCTCTCCTAGCTTCAGGCTACTGACTTTGCGCGCATTGTGTAAGCCTATTCCCAGGCTACAGAACGCTGTAACAGCTTCGCACCCCACTAGCATACAGAACTCCCGTGAACTGCATCACTCTAGAGCAAGGACGCAGAACGCCCTTAAGCTGCGCATCCTAGAGTCAGGCTAAGAAATCCCGCATATTGCGAATGTCTACTCCCAGGCTACAGAACTCTTCCAAATTGCTTACCTCCACACTTCTGAACCAGAACTCATGTACGCTGCATCTGACTAAACTCAGGTTATAGAACTCCTGTAAGCTCTGTCTTCTACCCTCAGGCTACCAACTGTGTGCACATTGTGTCAGACTATTCCCAGGCTACAGAACGCTGAAACAGCTTCGCACTCCACTAGCATACAGAACTCCCGTGAACTGCATCTCTCTAGAGCAAGCACGCAGAACGCCCTTAAGCTGCGCATCCTAGAGTCAGGCTACACAAATCCCGCATATTGCGAATGCCTACTCCCAGGCTACACAACTCTTCCAAGCTGCTTTATTCCACACCTCTGATACAGAACTCATGTACCCTGCATCTCACCACACTCAGGTTACACTACGTTCTCTCTCCTAGCTTCAGGCTACTGACTTTGCGCGCATTGTGTAAGCCTATTCCCAGGCTACAGAACGCTGTAACAGCTTCGCACTCCACTAGCATACAGAACTCCCGTGAACTGCATCACTCTAGAGCAAGGACGCAGAACGCCCTTAAGCTGCGCATCCTAGAGTCAGGCTAAGAAATCCCGCATATTGCGAATGTCTACTCCCAGGCTACAGAACTCTTCCAAATTGCTTACCTCCACACTTCTGAACCAGAACTCATGTACGCTGCATCTGACTAAACTCAGGTTATAGAACTCCTGTAAGCTCTGTCTTCTACCCTCAGGCTACCAACTTTGTGCACATTGTGTCAGACTATTCCCAGGCTACAGAACGCTGAAACAGCTTCGCACTCCACTAGCATACAGAACTCCCGTGAACTGCATCTCTCTAGAGCAAGCACGCAGAACGCCCTTAAGCTGCGCATCCTAGAGTCAGGCTACACAAATCCCGCATATTGCGAATGCCTACTCCCAGGCTACACAACTCTTCCAAGCTGCTTTATTCCACACCTCTGATACAGAACTCATGTACCCTGCATCTCACCACACTCAGGTTACGCTACGCTCTCTCCCCTACCTTCAGGCTACAGACTTTGCGCGCATTGTGTAAGCCTATTCCCAGGTTACAGAATGCTGAAACAGCTTTGCACTCCACTAGCATACAGAACTCTCGTGAACTGCATCTCTCTAGAGCAAGGACGCAGAACGCCCTTAAGCTGCGCATCCTATTGCATATTCGCAGACTACAGAACTCTTACAAACTGCTTCATTCCACACCTCCGATACAGAACTCATGTATGCTGCATCTGGCTAAGCTCAGGTTATAGAACTCCTGTAAGCTCTGTCTCCTACCTTCAGGCTACTGACTTTGCGCGCATTGTGTAAGCCTATTCCCAGGCTACAGAACACTGTAACAGCTTTGCACTCCACTAGCATACAGAAATCCTGTGAACTGCATCACTACAGTTGCTACGCAGACAGCGCATAAGCTTCGTTTCCTGCAGTCAGGCTACACAAATCCCGCGCATTGCGAATGCTTACTCCCAGGCTACACAACTCTTCCAAGCTGCTTTATTCCACACCTCTGATACAGAACTCATGTACCCTGCATCACACCACACTCAGGTTACACTACGCTCTCTCTCCTAGCTTCAGGCTACTGACTTTGCGAGCATTGTGTAAGACTATTCCCAGGCTACAGAACGCTGTAACAGCTTCGCACACCACTAGCATACAGAACTCCCGTGAACTGCATCACTCTAGAGCAAGCACGCAGAACGCCCTTAAGCTGCGCATCCTAGAGTCAGGCTAAGAAATCCCGCATATTGCGAATGTCTACTCCCAGGCTACAGAACTCTTCCAAATTGCTTACCTCCACACTTCTGAACCAGAACTCATGTACGCTGCATCTGACTAAACTCAGGTTATAGAACTCCTGTAAGCTCTGTCTTCTACCCTCAGGCTACCAACTTTGTGCACATTGATCAGACTATTCCCAGGCTACAGAACGCTGAAACAGCTTCGCACTCCACTAGCATACAGAACTCCCGTGAACTGCATCTCTCTAGAGCAAGCACGCAGAACGCCCTTAAGCTGCGCATCCTATTGCATATTCGCAGACTACAGAACTCTTACAAACTGCTTCATTCCACACCTCCGATACAGAACTCATGTATGCTGCATCTGGCTAAGCTCAGGTTATAGAACTCCTGTAAGCTCTGTCTCCTACCTTCAGGCTACTGACTTTGCGCGCATTGTGTAAGCCTATTCCCAGGCTACAGAACACTGAAACAGCTTTGCACTCCACTAGCATACAGAAATCCTGTGAACTGCATCACTACAGTTGCTACGCAGACGGCGCATAAGCTTCGTTTCCTACAGTCAGGCTACACAAATCCAGCGCATTGTGAATGCTTACTCCAAGGCTACACAACTCTTCCAAGCTGCTTTATTCCACACCTCTGATACAGAACTCATGTACCCTGCATCTCACCACACTCAGGTTACACTACGCTCTCTCTCCTAGCTTCAGGCTACTGACTTTGCGCGCATTGTGTAAGCCTATTCCCAGGCTACAGAACGCTGTAACAGCTTCGCACACCACTAGCATACAGAACTCCCGTGAACTGCATCACTCTAGAGCAAGGACGCAGAACGCCCTTAAGCTGCGCATCCTAGAGTCAGGCTAAGAAATCCCGCATATTGCGAATGTCTACTCCCAGGCTACAGAACTCTTCCAAATTGCTTACCTCCACACTTCTGAACCAGAACTCATGTACGCTGCATCTGACTAAACTCAGGTTATAGAACTCCTGTAAGCTCTGTCTTCTACCCTCAGGCTACCAACTGTGTGCACATTGTGTCAGACTATTCCCAGGCTACAGAACGCTGAAACAGCTTCGCACTCCACTAGCATACAGAACTCCCGTGAACTGCATCTCTCTAGAGCAAGCACGCAGAACGCCCTTAAGCTGCGCATCCTAGAGTCAGGCTACACAAATCCCGCATATTGCGAATGCCTACTCCCAGGCTACACAACTCTTCCAAGCTGCTTTATTCCACACCTCTGATACAGAACTCATGTACCCTGCATCTCACCACACTCAGGTTACACTACGCTCTCTCTCCTAGCTTCAGGCTACTGACTTTGCGCGCATTGTGTAAGCCTATTCCCAGGCTACAGAACGCTGTAACAGCTTCGCACACCACTAGCATACAGAACTCCCGTGAACTGCATCACTCTAGAGCAAGGACGCAGAACGCCCTTAAGCTGCGCATCCTAGAGTCAGGCTAAGAAATCCCGCATATTGCGAATGTCTACTCCCAGGCTACAGAACTCTTCCAAATTGCTTACCTCCACACTTCTGAACCAGAACTCATGTACGCTGCATCTGACTAAACTCAGGTTATAGAACTCCTGTAAGCTCTGTCTTCTACCCTCAGGCTACCAACTGTGTGCACATTGTGTCAGACTATTCCCAGGCTACAGAACGCTGAAACAGCTTCGCACTCCACTAGCATACAGAACTCCCGTGAACTGCATCTCTCTAGAGCAAGCACGCAGAACGCCCTTAAGCTGCGCATCCTAGAGTCAGGCTACACAAATCCCGCATATTGCGAATGCCTACTCCCAGGCTACACAACTCTTCCAAGCTGCTTTATTCCACACCTCTGATACAGAACTCATGTACCCTGCATCTCACCACACTCAGGTTACACTACGCTCTCTCTCCTAGCTTCAGGCTACTGACTTTGCGCGCATTGTGTAAGCCTATTCCCAGGCTACAGAACGCTGTAACAGCTTCGCACACCACTAGCATACAGAACTCCCGTGAACTGCATCACTCTAGAGCAAGGACGCAGAACGCCCTTAAGCTGCGCATCCTAGAGTCAGGCTAAGAAATCCCGCATATTGCGAATGTCTACTCCCAGGCTACAGAACTCTTCCAAATTGCTTACCTCCACACTTCTGAACCAGAACTCATGTACGCTGCATCTGACTAAACTCAGGTTATAGAACTCCTGTAAGCTCTGTCTTCTACCCTCAGGCTACCAACTGTGTGCACATTGTGTCAGACTATTCCCAGGCTACAGAACGCTGAAACAGCTTCGCACTCCACTAGCATACAGAACTCCCGTGAACTGCATCTCTCTAGAGCAAGCACGCAGAACGCCCTTAAGCTGCGCATCCTAGAGTCAGGCTACACAAATCCCGCATATTGCGAATGCCTACTCCCAGGCTACACAACTCTTCCAAGCTGCTTTATTCCACACCTCTGATACAGAACTCATGTACCCTGCATCTCACCACACTCAGGTTACACTACGCTCTCTCTCCTAGCTTCAGGCTACTGACTTTGCGCGCATTGTGTAAGCCTATTCCCAGGCTACAGAACGCTGTAACAGCTTCGCACACCACTAGCATACAGAACTCCCGTGAACTGCATCACTCTAGAGCAAGGACGCAGAACGCCCTTAAGCTGCGCATCCTAGAGTCAGGCTAAGAAATCCCGCATATTGCGAATGTCTACTCCCAGGCTACAGAACTCTTCCAAATTGCTTACCTCCACACTTCTGAACCAGAACTCATGTACGCTGCATCTGACTAAACTCAGGTTATAGAACTCCTGTAAGCTCTGTCTTCTACCCTCAGGCTACCAACTGTGTGCACATTGTGTCAGACTATTCCCAGGCTACAGAACGCTGAAACAGCTTCGCACTCCACAAACATAAGAACTCCCGTGAACTGCATCTCTCTAGAGCAAGCACGCAGAACGCCCTTAAGCTGCGCATCCTAGAGTCAGGCTACACAAATCCCGCATATTGCGAATGCCTACTCCCAGGCTACACAACTCTTCCAAGCTGCTTTATTCCACACCTCTGATACAGAACTCATGTACCCTGCATCTCACCACACTCAGGTTACACTACGCTCTCTCTCCTAGCTTCAGGCTACTGACTTTGCGCGCATTGTGTAAGCCTATTCCCAGGCTACAGAACGCTGTAACAGCTTCGCACACCACTAGCATACAGAACTCCCGTGAACTGCATCACTCTAGAGCAAGGACGCAGAACGCCCTTAAGCTGCGCATCCTAGAGTCAGGCTAAGAAATCCCGCATATTGCGAATGTCTACTCCCAGGCTACAGAACTCTTCCAAATTGCTTACCTCCACACTTCTGAACCAGAACTCATGTACGCTGCATCTGACTAAACTCAGGTTATAGAACTCCTGTAAGCTCTGTCTTCTACCCTCAGGCTACCAACTGTGTGCACATTGTGTCAGACTATTCCCAGGCTACAGAACGCTGAAACAGCTTCGCACTCCACTAGCATACAGAACTCCCGTGAACTGCATCTCTCTAGAGCAAGCACGCAGAACGCCCTTAAGCTGCGCATCCTAGAGTCAGGCTACACAAATCCCGCATATTGCGAATGCCTACTCCCAGGCTACAGAACTCTTCCAAATTGCTTACCTCCACACTTCTGAACCAGAACTCATGTACGCTGCATCTGACTAAACTCAGGTTATAGAACTCCTGTAAGCTCTGTCTTCTACCCTCAGGCTACCAACTTTGTGCACATTGATCAGACTATTCCCAGGCTACAGAACGCTGAAACAGCTTCGCACTCCACTAGCATACAGAACTCCCGTGAACTGCATCTCTCTAGAGCAAGCACGCAGAACGCCCTTAAGCTGCGCATCCTAGAGTCAGGCTACACAAATCCCGCATATTGCGAATGCCTACTCAAAGGCTACACAACTCTTCCAAGCTGCTTTATTCCACACCTCTGATACAGAACTCATGTACCCTGCATCTCACCACACTCAGGTTACACTACGCTCTCTCTCCTACACTCAGGCTACTGACTTTGCGCGCATTGTGTAAGCCTATTCCCAGGCTACAGAACGCTGTAACAGCTTCGCACCCCACTAGCATACAGAACTCCCGTGAACTGCATCTCTCTAGAGCAAGCACGCAGAACGCCCTTAAGCTGCGCATCCTAGAGTCAGGCTACACAAATCCCGCATATTGCGAATGTCTACTCCCAGGCTACAGAACTCTTCCAAATTGCTTACCTCCACACTTCTGAACCAGAACTCATGTACGCTGCATCTGACTAAACTCAGGTTATAGAACTCCTGTAAGCTCTGTCTTCTACCCTCAGGCTACCAACTTTGTGCACATTGTGTCAGACTATTCCCAGGCTACAGAACGCTGAAACAGCTTCGCACTCCACTAGCATACAGAACTCCCGTGAACTGCATCTCTCTAGAGCAAGCACGCAGAACGCCCTTAAGCTGCGCATCCTAGAGTCAGGCTACACAAATCCCGCATATTGCGAATGCCTACTCCCAGGCTACACAACTCTTCCAAGCTGCTTTATTCCACACCTCTGATACAGAACTCATGTACCCTGCATCTCACCACACTCAGGTTACGCTACGCTCTCTCCCCTACCTTCAGGCTACAGACTTTGCGCGCATTGTGTAAGCCTATTCCCAGGTTACAGAATGCTGAAACAGCTTTGCACTCCACTAGCATACAGAACTCTCGTGAACTGCATCTCTCTAGAGCAAGGACGCAGAACGCCCTTAAGCTGCGCATCCTATTGCATATTCGCAGACTACAGAACTCTTACAAACTGCTTCATTCCACACCTCCGATACAGAACTCATGTATGCTGCATCTGGCTAAGCTCAGGTTATAGAACTCCTGTAAGCTCTGTCTCCTACCTTCAGGCTACTGACTTTGCGCGCATTGTGTAAGCCTATTCCCAGGCTACAGAACACTGTAACAGCTTTGCACTCCACTAGCATACAGAAATCCTGTGAACTGCATCACTACAGTTGCTACGCAGACAGCGCATAAGCTTCGTTTCCTGCAGTCAGGCTACACAAATCCCGCGCATTGCGAATGCTTACTCCCAGGCTACACAACTCTTCCAAGCTGCTTTATTCCACACCTCTGATACAGAACTCATGTACCCTGCATCACACCACACTCAGGTTACACTACGCTCTCTCTCCTAGCTTCAGGCTACTGACTTTGCGCGCATTGTGTAAGCCTATTGCCAGGCTACAGAACGCTGTAACAGCTTCGCACACCACTAGCATACAGAACTCCCGTGAACTGCATCACTCTAGAGCAAGGACGCAGAACGCCCTTAAGCTGCGCATCCTAGAGTCAGGCTAAGAAATCCCGCATGTTGCGAATGTCTACTCCCAGGCTACAGAACTCTTCCAAATTGCTTACCTCCACACTTCTGAACCAGAACTCATGTACGCTGCATCTGACTAAACTCAGGTTATAGAACTCCTGTAAGCTCTGTCTTCTACCCTCAGGCTACCAACTTTGTGCACATTGTGTCAGACTATTCCCAGGCTACAGAACGCTGAAACAGCTTCGCACTCCACTAGCATACAGATCTCCCGTGAACTGCATCTCTCTAGAGCAAGCACGCAGAACGCCCTTAAGCTGCGCATCCTAGAGTCAGGCTACACAAATCCCGCATATTGCGAATGCCTACTCCCAGGCTACACAACTCTTCCAAGCTGCTTTATTCCACACCTCTGATACAGAACTCATGTACCCTGCATCTCACCACACTCAGGTTACGCTACGCTCTCTCCCCTACCTTCAGGCTACAGACTTTGCGCGCATTGTGTAAGCCTATTCCCAGGTTACAGAATGCTGAAACAGCTTTGCACTCCACTAGCATACAGAACTCTCGTGAACTGCATCTCTCTAGAGCAAGGACGCAGAACGCCCTTAAGCTGCGCATCCTATTGCATATTCGCAGACTACAGAACTCTTACAAACTGCTTCATTCCACACCTCCGATACAGAACTCATGTATGCTGCATCTGGCTAAGCTCAGGTTATAGAACTCCTGTAAGCTCTGTCTCCTACCTTCAGGCTACTGACTTTGCGCGCATTGTGTAAGCCTATTCCCAGGCTACAGAACACTGTAACAGCTTTGCACTCCACTAGCATACAGAAATCCTGTGAACTGCATCACTACAGTTGCTACGCAGACAGCGCATAAGCTTCGTTTCCTGCAGTCAGGCTACACAAATCCCGCGCATTGCGAATGCTTACTCCCAGGCTACACAACTCTTCCAAGCTGCTTTATTCCACACCTCTGATACAGAACTCATGTACCCTGCATCACACCACACTCAGGTTACACTACGCTCTCTCTCCTAGCTTCAGGCTACTGACTTTGCGCGCATTGTGTAAGCCTATTGCCAGGCTACAGAACGCTGTAACAGCTTCGCACACCACTAGCATACAGAACTCCCGTGAACTGCATCACTCTAGAGCAAGGACGCAGAACGCCCTTAAGCTGCGCATCCTAGAGTCAGGCTAAGAAATCCCGCATGTTGCGAATGTCTACTCCCAGGCTACAGAACTCTTCCAAATTGCTTACCTCCACACTTCTGAACCAGAACTCATGTACGCTGCATCTGACTAAACTCAGGTTATAGAACTCCTGTAAGCTCTGTCTTCTACCCTCAGGCTACCAACTTTGTGCACATTGTGTCAGACTATTCCCAGGCTACAGAACGCTGAAACAGCTTCGCACTCCACTAGCATACAGATCTCCCGTGAACTGCATCTCTCTAGAGCAAGCACGCAGAACGCCCTTAAGCTGCGCATCCTAGAGTCAGGCTACACAAATCCCGCATATTGCGAATGCCTACTCCCAGGCTACACAACTCTTCCAAGCTGCTTTATTCCACACCTCTGATACAGAACTCATGTACCCTGCATCTCACCACACTCAGGTTACGCTACGCTCTCTCCCCTACCTTCAGGCTACAGACTTTGCGCGCATTGTGTAAGCCTATTCCCAGGTTACAGAATGCTGAAACAGCTTTGCACTCCACTAGCATACAGAACTCTCGTGAACTGCATCTCTCTAGAGCAAGGACGCAGAACGCCCTTAAGCTGCGCATCCTATTGCATATTCGCAGACTACAGAACTCTTACAAACTGCTTCATTCCACACCTCCGATACAGAACTCATGTATGCTGCATTTGGCTAAGCTCAGGTTATAGAACTCCTGTAAGCTCTGTCTCCTACCTTCAGGCTACTGACTTTGCGCGCATTGTGTAAGCCTATTCCCAGGCTACAGAACACTGTAACAGCTTTGCACTCCACTAGCATACAGAAATCCTGTGAACTGCATCACTACAGTTGCTACGCAGACAGCGCATAAGCTTCGTTTCCTGCAGTCAGGCTACACAAATCCCGCGCATTGCGAATGCTTACTCCCAGGCTACACAACTCTTCCAAGCTGCTTTATTCCACACCTCTGATACAGAACTCATGTACCCTGCATCACACCACACTCAGGTTACACTACGCTCTCTCTCCTAGCTTCAGGCTACTGACTTTGCGCGCATTGTGTAAGACTATTCCCAGGCTACAGAACGCTGTAACAGCTTCGCACACCACTAGCATACAGAACTCCCGTGAACTGCATCACTCTAGAGCAAGCACGCAGAACGCCCTTAAGCTGCGCATCCTAGAGTCAGGCTAAGAAATCCCGCATATTGCGAATGTCTACTCCCAGGCTACAGAACTCTTCCAAATTGCTTACCTCCACACTTCTGAACCAGAACTCATGTACGCTGCATCTGACTAAACTCAGGTTATAGAACTCCTGTAAGCTCTGTCTTCTACCCTCAGGCTACCAACTTTGTGCACATTGATCAGACTATTCCCAGGCTACAGAACGCTGAAACAGCTTCGCACTCCACTAGCATACAGAACTCCCGTGAACTGCATCTCTCTAGAGCAAGCACGCAGAACGCCCTTAAGCTGCGCATCCTATTGCATATTCGCAGACTACAGAACTCTTACAAACTGCTTCATTCCACACCTCCGATACAGAACTCATGTATGCTGCATCTGGCTAAGCTCAGGTTATAGAACTCCTGTAAGCTCTGTCTCCTACCTTCAGGCTACTGACTTTGCACGCATTGTGTAAGCCTATTCCCAGGCTACAGAACACTGAAACAGCTTTGCACTCCACTAGCATACAGAAATCCTGTGAACTGCATCACTACAGTTGCTACGCAGACGGCGCATAAGCTTCGTTTCCTACAGTCAGGCTACACAAATCCCGCGCATTGCGAATGCTTACTCCCAGGCTACACAACTCTTCCAAGCTGCTTTATTCCACACCTCTGATACAGAACTCATGTACCCTGCATCTCACCACACTCAGGTTACACTACGCTCTCTCTCCTAGCTTCAGGCTACTGACTTTGCGCGCATTGTGTAAGCCTATTCCCAGGCTACAGAACGCTGTAACAGCTTCGCACCCCACTAGCATACAGAACTCCCGTGAACTGCATCACTCTAGAGCAAGGACGCAGAACGCCCTTAAGCTGCGCATCCTAGAGTCAGGCTAAGAAATCCCGCATATTGCGAATGTCTACTCCCAGGCTACAGAACTCTTCCAAATTGCTTACCTCCACACTTCTGAACCAGAACTCATGTACGCTGCATCTGACTAAACTCAGGTTATAGAACTCCTGTAAGCTCTGTCTTCTACCCTCAGGCTACCAACTGTGTGCACATTGTGTCAGACTATTCCCAGGCTACAGAACGCTGAAACAGCTTCGCACTCCACTAGCATACAGAACTCCCGTGAACTGCATCTCTCTAGAGCAAGCACGCAGAACGCCCTTAAGCTGCGCATCCTAGAGTCAGGCTACACAAATCCCGCATATTGCGAATGCCTACTCCCAGGCTACACAACTCTTCCAAGCTGCTTTATTCCACACCTCTGATACAGAACTCATGTACCCTGCATCTCACCACACTCAGGTTACACTACGTTCTCTCTCCTAGCTTCAGGCTACTGACTTTGCGCGCATTGTGTAAGCCTATTCCCAGGCTACAGAACGCTGTAACAGCTTCGCACTCCACTAGCATACAGAACTCCCGTGAACTGCATCACTCTAGAGCAAGGACGCAGAACGCCCTTAAGCTGCGCATCCTAGAGTCAGGCTAAGAAATCCCGCATATTGCGAATGTCTACTCCCAGGCTACAGAACTCTTCCAAATTGCTTACCTCCACACTTCTGAACCAGAACTCATGTACGCTGCATCTGACTAAACTCAGGTTATAGAACTCCTGTAAGCTCTGTCTTCTACCCTCAGGCTACCAACTTTGTGCACATTGTGTCAGACTATTCCCAGGCTACAGAACGCTGAAACAGCTTCGCACTCCACTAGCATACAGAACTCCCGTGAACTGCATCTCTCTAGAGCAAGCACGCAGAACGCCCTTAAGCTGCGCATCCTAGAGTCAGGCTACACAAATCCCGCATATTGCGAATGCCTACTCCCAGGCTACACAACTCTTCCAAGCTGCTTTATTCCACACCTCTGATACAGAACTCATGTACCCTGCATCTCACCACACTCAGGTTACGCTACGCTCTCTCCCCTACCTTCAGGCTACAGACTTTGCGCGCATTGTGTAAGCCTATTCCCAGGTTACAGAATGCTGAAACAGCTTTGCACTCCACTAGCATACAGAACTCTCGTGAACTGCATCTCTCTAGAGCAAGGACGCAGAACGCCCTTAAGCTGCGCATCCTATTGCATATTCGCAGACTACAGAACTCTTACAAACTGCTTCATTCCACACCTCCGATACAGAACTCATGTATGCTGCATCTGGCTAAGCTCAGGTTATAGAACTCCTGTAAGCTCTGTCTCCTACCTTCAGGCTACTGACTTTGCGCGCATTGTGTAAGCCTATTCCCAGGCTACAGAACACTGTAACAGCTTTGCACTCCACTAGCATACAGAAATCCTGTGAACTGCATCACTACAGTTGCTACGCAGACAGCGCATAAGCTTCGTTTCCTGCAGTCAGGCTACACAAATCCCGCGCATTGCGAATGCTTACTCCCAGGCTACACAACTCTTCCAAGCTGCTTTATTCCACACCTCTGATACAGAACTCATGTACCCTGCATCACACCACACTCAGGTTACACTACGCTCTCTCTCCTAGCTTCAGGCTACTGACTTTGCGAGCATTGTGTAAGACTATTCCCAGGCTACAGAACGCTGTAACAGCTTCGCACACCACTAGCATACAGAACTCCCGTGAACTGCATCACTCTAGAGCAAGCACGCAGAACGCCCTTAAGCTGCGCATCCTAGAGTCAGGCTAAGAAATCCCGCATATTGCGAATGTCTACTCCCAGGCTACAGAACTCTTCCAAATTGCTTACCTCCACACTTCTGAACCAGAACTCATGTACGCTGCATCTGACTAAACTCAGGTTATAGAACTCCTGTAAGCTCTGTCTTCTACCCTCAGGCTACCAACTTTGTGCACATTGATCAGACTATTCCCAGGCTACAGAACGCTGAAACAGCTTCGCACTCCACTAGCATACAGAACTCCCGTGAACTGCATCTCTCTAGAGCAAGCACGCAGAACGCCCTTAAGCTGCGCATCCTATTGCATATTCGCAGACTACAGAACTCTTACAAACTGCTTCATTCCACACCTCCGATACAGAACTCATGTATGCTGCATCTGGCTAAGCTCAGGTTATAGAACTCCTGTAAGCTCTGTCTCCTACCTTCAGGCTACTGACTTTGCGCGCATTGTGTAAGCCTATTCCCAGGCTACAGAACACTGAAACAGCTTTGCACTCCACTAGCATACAGAAATCCTGTGAACTGCATCACTACAGTTGCTACGCAGACGGCGCATAAGCTTCGTTTCCTACAGTCAGGCTACACAAATCCAGCGCATTGCGAATGCTTACTCCAAGGCTACACAACTCTTCCAAGCTGCTTTATTCCACACCTCTGATACAGAACTCATGTACCCTGCATCTCACCACACTCAGGTTACACTACGCTCTCTCTCCTAGCTTCAGGCTACTGACTTTGCGCGCATTGTGTAAGCCTATTCCCAGGCTACAGAACGCTGTAACAGCTTCGCACACCACTAGCATACAGAACTCCCGTGAACTGCATCACTCTAGAGCAAGGACGCAGAACGCCCTTAAGCTGCGCATCCTAGAGTCAGGCTAAGAAATCCCGCATATTGCGAATGTCT
>CATKVR010000053.1:37500-45000 GCA_949820135.1 Sylvilagus floridanus | reverse complement strand
CTAACCCTAACTCTAACCCTAGCCCTACCCCTACCCTAACCCTAGCCCTAACCGTAACCCTAACCCTAACCCTAACCCTAGCCCTAACCCTAACCCTAACCGTAGCCCTAGCCCTAACCCTAACCCTAACCCTAACCCTAAACCTAGCCCTATCCCTAACCCTAACCCTAACCCTAGCCCTAACCCTAACCCGAACCCTAACCCTAGCCCTAGCCCTAGCCATAACCCTAGCCCTAGCCATAACCCTACCCTAACCCTTACCCTAGCCCTTGTCCTAGCCCTAGCCCTACACATAGCCTTAACCCTAACCCTCACCCTAGCCCTAACCCTAACCCTAACCCTAGACCTAGCCCTAGTCCTAGACCTAACCCTAGCCTTAACCCTAACCCTAACCCTAACCCTAGCCCTAAACTTAACCCTAGCCCTAGCCCTAACCCTAACCCTAACCCTAACCCTAGCCCTAGCCCTATCCCTAGCCCTAGCCCTAACCCTAACCCTAACCCTAACCCTAGCCCTAGCCCTAGCCCTAGCCCTAGCCCTAACCCTAAACCTAACCCTAGCCCTAGCCCTAGCCCTAACCCTAACCCTAGCCCTAGCCCTAGCCCTAGCCCTAGCCCTAAACCTAACCCTAAACCTCACCCTAGCCCTAGCCCTAGCCCTAACCCTAACCCTAACCCTAACCATAGCCCGAGCCCTAAACCTAACCCTAAACCTAAACCTAACCCTAGCCCTAGCCCTAGCCCTAGCCCTAACCCTAACCCTAGCCCTAGCCCTAGCCCTAATCCTAGCCCTAACCCTAACCCTAACCCTAGCCCTAGCCTGAGCCCTAGCCCTAAACCTAACCCTAATCATAACCCTAGCCATAACCCTAACCCTAACCCTTACCGTAATCCTAGCACTAGTCCTAGCACTAGCCCTAACACTAACCCTAACCCTAACCCTAAACCTAGCCCTAGCCCTAACCCTAACCCTAGCCCTAGCCCTAGCCCTAACCCTAACCCTAAACATAGCCCTAGCCCAAGCCCTAGCCCTAACCCAAACCCTAACCCTAGACCTAGAACTAGCCCTAGCCCTAACCCTAACCCTAACCCTAGCCCTAGCACTAACCCTAACGCTAACCCTAGCCCTAGCCCTAGCCCTAGCCCTAACCCTAACCCTAAACATAGTCCTAGCCCTAGCCCTAGCCCTAACCCTAACCCTAACCCTAGACCTAGACCTAGCCGTAGCCCTAACCCTAACCCTAACCCCAGCCCTAGCACTAACCCTAACGCTAACCCTAGCCCTAGTACTAGCCTTAGCCCTAGCCCTAGTCTAACCCTAACCCTAAGCCTAGACCTAGACCTAGCCCTAGCCCTAGCCCTAAACCTAAACCTAACCTTAGCCCTAGCCCTAGACCTAGCCCTAACCCAAACGCTAACCCTAGCCCTAGCACTAACCCTAACCCTAACCTTAACCCTAGCCCTAGCCCTAGCCCTAGCCCTAACCCTAGACCTAGCCCTAGCCCTAGCCCTAGCCCTAGCCCTAACCCTAAACCTAACCCTAGCCCTAGCAGTAACCCTAACCCTAATCCTAGACTTGCTCTAGCCCTAGCCCTAGCCCTAGCCCTAGCCCTAACCCTAAACCTAACCCTAGCCCTAGCCCTAGCCCTAGCCCTAGCCCGAACACTAACCCTAACCCTAGCCCTAAACCTAACCCTAGCCCTAGCCCTAACCCTAACCCTAACCCTACCCTAGCCAAGCCCTAGCCCTAGCACTAGCCCTAGCCCTAACCCTCACCCTCACCCTAACCCTAGGCCTAGCCCTAGCACTAGCCCTATCCCTAACCCTAACCCTAACCCTAGCCCTAGCCCTAGCCCTAGCCGTAGCCCTAACCCTAACCCTAGTACTAAACGTAACCCTAGACCTAGCCCTAGCCCTAGCCCTAGCCCTAGCCCTAAAAATAACCCTAACCCTAGCCCTAGCCCTAAACCTAACCCTAAACCTAGCCCTAACCCTAGCCCTAGCCCTAACCCTAACCCTAACCATAGCCCAAGCCCTAGCCCTAGCCCTAGCATTAACCCTAACCCTAACCCTAACTATAGCCCTAGCACTAACCCTAACCCTAACCCTAGCCCTAGCACTAACCCTATCCCTAACCCTAGCCCTTGCCCTAGCCCTAGCCCTACCCCTAGCCCTAACGCTAACCCTCAGCCTAGCCCTAAGGCTAACCCTAGCCCTAGCCCTAACCCTAACCCTAACCCTAAAACTAGCCCTAGCCCTAGCCCTAGCCCTAACCCTAACCCTAGCCCTAGCCCTAGCCCAGGCCCTAACCCTAACCCTAACCCTAGCCCTAACCCTAACCCTAGCCCTAACCCTAACACTAGCCCTAACCCTAACCCTAACCCTAACCCTAACCCTAACCCTAGCCCTAACCCTAGCCCTATCCCGAGCCCTAGCCCTAACCCTAACCCTAACCCTAACACTAAACCTAGCCCTATCCCTAACCCTAACCCTAACCCTAGCCCTAACCCTAACCCGAACCCTAAACCTAGCCCTAGCCCTAGCCATAACCCTAGCCCTAGCCATAACCCTACCCTAACCCTAACCCAATCCCTAACCCTAGCCCTTGTCCTAGACCTAGCCCTACACATAGCCTTAACCCTAACCCTCACCCTAGCCCTAACCCTAACCCTAACCCTAGACCTAGCCCTAGCCCTAGACCTAACCCTAGCCCTAAACCTAACCCTAGCCCTAGCCCTAACCCTAACCCTAACCCTAACCCAAGCCCTAGCCCTATCCCTAGCCCTAAACCTAACCCTAACCCTAACCCTAGCCCTAGCCCTAGCCCTAGCCCTAGCCCTAACCCTAAACCTAACCCTAGCCCAAGCCCTAGCCCTAACCCTAACCCTAACCCTAGCCCTAGCCCTAGCCCTAGCCCTAGCCCTAAACCTAACCCTAAACCTCACCCTAGCCCTAGCCCTAGCCCTAACCCTAATCATAACCCTAACCATAGCCCGAGCCCTAAACCTAACCCTAACCCTAACCCTAACCCTAGCCCTAGAACTAGCCCTAGCCCTAAACCTAACCCTAGCCCTAGCCCTAGCCCTAGTCCTAGCCCTAACCCTAACCCTAACCCTAGCCCTAGCCTGAGCCCTAGCCCTAAACCTAACCCTAATCATAACCCTAGCCATAACCCTAACCCTAAACCTTACCGTAATCCTAGCGCTAGTCCTAGCCCTAGCCCTAACACTAACCCTAACCCTAACCCTAAACCTAGCCCTAGCCCTAACCCTAACCCTAGCCCTAGCCCTAGCCCTAACCCTAACCCTAAACATAGCCCTAGCCATAGCCCTAGCCCTAACCCAAACCCTAACCCTACACCTAGAACTAGCCCTAGCCCTAACCCTAACCCTAACCCTAGCCCTAGCACTAACCCTAACGCTAACCCTAGCCCTAGCAATAGCCCTAGCCCTAGCCCTAACCCTAACCCTAAACATAGTCCTAGCCCTAGCCCTAGCCCTAACCCTAACCCTAACCCTAGACCTAGACCTAGCCCTAGCCCTAACCCTAACCCTAACCCCAGCCCTA
The DNA here is from genome assembly GCA_949820135.1 of Sylvilagus floridanus. NCBI lineage: Eukaryota > Metazoa > Chordata > Mammalia > Lagomorpha > Leporidae > Sylvilagus > Sylvilagus floridanus. The sequence goes on along the minus strand of CATKVR010000053.1, from coordinate 41,434 downwards.
GCACTAACCCTAACGCTAACCCTAGCCCTAGTACTAGCCCTAGCCCTAGCCCTAGTCTAACCCTAACCCTAAGCCTAGACCTAGACCTAGCCCTAGCCCTAGCCCTAACCCTAAACCTAACCTTAGCCCTAGCCCTTGACCTAGCCCTAACCCAAACGCTAACCCTAGCACTAGCACTAACCCTAACCCTAACCTTAACCCTAGCCCTAGCCCTAACCCTAGACCTAGCCCTAGCCCTAGCCCTAGCCCTAGCCCTAACCCTAAACCTAACCCTAGCCCTAGCAGTAACCCTAACCCTAACCCTAGACTTGCCCTAGCCCTAGCCCTAGCCCTAGACCTAGCCCTAACCCTAAACCTAACCCTAGCCCTAGCCCTAGCCCTAGCCCTAGCCCGAACACTAACCCTAACCCTAGCCCTAAACCTAACCCTAGCCCTAGCCCTATCCCTAACCCTAACCCTACCCTAGCCCTAGCCCTAGCCCTAGCACTAGCCCTAGCCCTAGCCCTAGCCCTAACCCTCACCCTCACCCTCACCCTAACCCTAGGCCTAGCCCTAGCACTAGCCCTATCCCTAACCCTAACCCTAACCCTAGACCTAGCCCTAGCCCTAGCCGTAGCCCTAACCCTAACCCTGGCACTAAACCTAACCCTAGACCTAGCCCTAGCCCTAGCCCTAGCCCTAGCCCTAAAAATAACCCTAACCCTAAACCTAACCCTAGACCTAGACCTAACCTTAACCCTAACACTAACCCTAACCCTAACACTAGCCCTAGCCCTAGCCCTAGCCCTAGCCCTAAACCTAACACTAACCCTAACCATAGCCGTAGCAATAGCCCTAGCCCTAGACCTAGGCCTAAACCTAGTCCTAGCCCTAGCCCTAACCCCAACCCTAATCCTAACCCTAACCCTAACCCTAGCCATAGCCCTAACCCTAGCCCTAGCCCTAGCCCAAGCCCGAACCCTAACCCTAACCCTAGCCCTAACCCTAACCCTAGCCCTAACCCTATCCCTAGACCTAGCCCTAGCCCTAACCCTAACCCTAACCCTAACCCTAACCTAAGCCCTAACCCTAACCCTCACCCTAGCCCTAACCCTAACCCTAGCCCTAGCCCTAACCCTAACCCTAACCCTAAAACTAGCCCTAGCCCTAGCCCTAGCCCTAACCCTAACCCTAACGCTAAACCTAGCCTATCCCTAACCCTAACCCTAACCATAGCCCTAGCCCTAGCCTTAGCCCTAGCCCTAGCCCTAGCCCTAACCCTAGTCCTAGCCCTAGCCCTAACCCCAACCCTAACCGTAACCCTAACCCTAACCCTAGCCCTAGCCCTTACACTAGCCCTAGCCCTAGCCCTAGCCCTAGCCCTAACCCTAACCCTAAACATAGTCCTATCCCTAGCCCTAGCCATAGCCCTAACACTAACCCTAGACCTAGACCTAGCCCTAGCCCTAACCCTAACGCTAACCCTAGCCCTAGTACTAGCCCTAGCCCTAGTCCTAGTCAAACCCTCACCCTAAGCCTAGACCTAGACCTAGCCCTAGCCCTAGCCCTAACACTAAAACTAACCTTAGCCCTAGCCCTAGACCTAGCCCTAAACCAAACGCTAACCCTAGCCCTAGCACTAATCCTAACCCTAACCTTAACCCTAGCCCTAGCCCTAGCCCTAACCCTAGATCTAGCCCTAGCCCTAGCCATAGCCCTAGCCCTAGCCCTAACCCTAAACCTAACCCTAACCCTAACCTTAGCCCTAACCCTAACCCTAACCCTAACCCTAGCCCTAGCCCTAGCGCTAGCCCTAAACCTAACCCTAACCGTAGCCCTAACCCTAACCCTAGCCCTAGACATAACCTTAACCCTAACACTATCCCTAACCCTAACCCTAGCCCTAGCCCTAGCCCTAGCCCTAGCCCTAGCCCTAACCCTAACCCTAACCCTAACGCTAGCCCTAGCCCTAGCCTTAGCCCTAGCCCTAGCCCTAGACCTAAACCTAGTCCTAGCCCTAGCCCTAACCCCAACCCTAACCTTAACCCTAACCCTAACCCAAGCCCTAGCCCTAACCCTAGCCCTAGCCCTAGCCCTAGCTATAGCCCTAGCCCCAACATACCCCTTACCCTAGCCCTATCCCTAGCCCTAGCCATAGCCCTAACCCTAACCCTAGCCCTAACCCTAGCCCTAGCCCTAGCCCTATCCCTATCCCTAACCCTAACTCTAACTATAACCATATCCCTAGCCCTAGCCCTAGCCCTAGCCCTAAACCTAAACCTAACCATAGCCCAAGCCCTAGCCCTAGCCCTAGCATTAACCCTAACCCTAACCCTAACTATAGCCCTAGCACTAACCCTAACCCTAACCGTAGCCCTAGCCCTAGCCCTAACCCTAACCCTAACAATAGCCCAAGCCCTCGCCCTAGCCCTAGCATTAACCCCAACCCTAACCCTAACTATAGCCCTAGCACTAACCCTAACTCTAACCCTAGCCCTAGCCCTAGCACTAGCCCTAGCCCTAACCCTAACCTAACCCTAACAGTATCCCTAACCCTAGCCCTTGACCTAGCCCTATCCCTACCCCTAGCCCTAACCCTAACCCTCACTCTAGCCCTAACCCTAATCCTAGCACTAGCCCTAACCCTAACCCTAACCCTAAACTAGCCCTAGCCATAGCCCTAGCCCTAACACTAACCCTAACCCTAAACCTAGCCCTAGCCCTAGCTCTAGCCCTAACCCTAACCCTAGCCCTATCCCGAGCCTTAGCCCTAAACCTAACCCTAATCCTAACCCTAGCCCTAACCCTAACAGTAATCCTAGCGCTAGTTCTAGCCCTAGCCGTAACACTAACCCTATCCCTAACCCTAACCCTAACCCTAACCCTAACAATTACCCCAGCCCTAACCCTAACCCTAGCCCTAACCCTAACCCTAACCCTAAACCTCACCCTAGACCTAACCCTAACCCTAGCCCTAGCCCTAACCCTAACCCTAACCCTAAAACTAGCCCTAGCCCTAGCCCTAGCCCTAAACCTAACCCTAAACCTAGCCCTAGCCCTAGCCCTAACCCTAACCCTAACCCTAAAACTAGCCCTATCCCGAGCCCTAGCCCTAAACCTAACCCTAAACCTAGCCCTAGCCCTAACCCTAACCCTAACCCTAAAACTAGCCCTATCCCGAGCCCTAGCCCTTAACCTAACCCTAATCCTAACCCTAGCCCTAACACTAACCCTAACCCTACCCTAGCCCTAGCCCTAGCCCTAGCACTAGCCCTAGCCCTAGCCCTAGCCCTAGCCCTAACCCTCACCCTCAACCTAACCCTAGGCCTAGCCCTAGCCATAGCCCTATCCCTAACCCTAACCCTAACCCTAGCCCTAGCCCTAGCCCTAGCCGTAGCCCTAACCCTAACCCTAGCCCTAAACCTAACCCTAGACCTAGCCCTAGCCCTAGCCCTAGCCCTAGCCCTAAACCTAACCCTAACCCTAGACCTAACCCTAACCCTAGACTTAGACCTAACCTTAACCCTAACACTAACCCTAACCCTAACACTAGCCCTAGCCCTAGCCCTAAAACTAACCCTAACCCTAGACCTAACCCTAACCCTAGACCTAGACCTAACCTTAACCCTAACACTAACCCTAACCCTAGCCGTAGCCCTAGCCCTAGCCCTAGACCTAGGCCTAACCCTAGTCCTAGCCCTAGCCCTAACCCGAACCCTAATCCTAACCCTAACCCTAACACTAGCCATAGCCCTAACCCTAGCCCTAGCCCTAGCCCTAGCCCTAGCCCTAGCTCTAACCGAACCCTCACCCTAGCCCTATCCCTAGCCCTAGCCATAGACCTAAACCTAACCCTAGCCTTAACCCTAAACCTAACCCTACCCTAGCCCTAGCCCTAGCCCTAGCACTGGCCCTAGCCATAGCCCTAGCCCTAGCCCGAACCCTAACCCTAACC
>CATKVR010000053.1:25000-27500 GCA_949820135.1 Sylvilagus floridanus | reverse complement strand
GCCCTTGCCCTAGCCCTAGCCCTACCCCTAGCCCTAACGCTAACCCTCAGCCTAGCCCTAACGCTAACCCTAGCCCTAGCCCTAACCCTAACCCTAACCCTAAAACTAGCCCTAGCCCTAGCCCTAGCCCTAACCCTAACCCTAGCCCTAGCCCTAGCCCAGGCCCTAACCCTAACCCTAACCCTAGCCCTAACCCTAACCCTAGCCCTAACCCTAACCCTAGCCCTAACCCTAACCCTAACCCTAACCCTAACCCTAGCCCTAACCCTAGCCCTATCCCGAGCCCTAGCCCTAACCCTAACCCTAACACTAAACCTAGCCCTATCCCTAACCCTAACCCTAACCCTAGCCCTAACCCTAACCCGAACCCTAAACCTAGCCCTAGCCCTAGCCATAACCCTAGCCCTAGCCATAACCCTACCCTAACCCTAACCCAATCCCTAACCCTAGCCCTTGTCCTAGCCCTAGCCCTACACATAGCCTTAACCCTAACCCTCACCCTAGCCCTAACCCTAACCCTAACCCTAGACCTAGCCCTAGCCCTAGACCTAACCCTAGCCCTAAACCTAACCCTAGCCCTAGCCCTAACCCTAACCCTAACCCAAGCCCAAGCCCTATCCCTAGCCCTAAACCTAATTCTAACCCTAACCCTAGCCCTATCCCTAGCCCTAGCCCTAGCCCTAACCCTAAACCTAACCCTAGCCCTAGCCCTAGCCCTAACCCTAACCCTAACCCTAGCCCTAGCCCTAGCCCTAGCCCTAGCCCTAAACCTAACCCTAAACCTCACCCTAGCCCTAGCCCTAGCCCTAACCCTAACCATAACCCTAACCATAGCCCGAGCCCTAAACCTAACCCTAACCCTAACCCTAACCCTAGCCCTAGCCCTAGCCCTAGCCCTAAACCTAACCCTAGCCCTAGCCCTAGCCCTAGTCCTAGCCCTAACCCTAACCCTAACCCTAGCCCTAGCCTGAGCCCTAGCCCTAAACCTAACCCTAATCATAACCCTAGCCATAACCCTAACCCTAAACCTTACCGTAATCCTAGCGCTAGTCCTAGCCCTAGCCCTAACACTAACCCTAACCCTAACCCTAAACCTAGCCCTAGCCCTAACCCTAACCCTAGCCCTAGCCCTAGCCCTAACCCTAACCCTAAACATAGCCCTAGCCCTAGCCCTAGCCCTAACCCAAACCCTAACCCTAGACCTAGAACTAGCCCTAGCCCTAACCCTAACCCTAACCCTAGCCCTAGCACTAACCCTAACGCTAACCCTAGCCCTAGCAATAGCCCTAGCCCTAGCCCTAACCCTAACCCTAAACATAGTCCTAGCCCTAGCCCTAGCCCTAACCCTAACCCTAACCCTAGACCTAGACCTAGCCCTAGCCCTAACCCTAACCCTAACCCCAGCCCTAGCACTAACCCTAACGCTAACCCTAGCCCTAGTACTTGCCCTAGCCCTAGCCCTAGTCTAACCCTAACCCTAAGCCTAGACCTAGACCTAGCCCTAGCCCTAGCCCTAACCCTAAACCTAACCTTAGCCCTAGCCCTAGACCTAGCCCTAACCCAAACGCTAACCCTAGCACTAGTACTAACCCTAACCCTAACCTTAACCCTAGCCCTAGCCCTAGCCCTAACCCTAGACCTAGCCCTAGCCCTAGCCCTAGCCCTAGCCCTAACCCTAAACCTAACCCTAGCCCTAGCAGTAACCCTAACCCTAACCCTAGACTTGCCCCAGCCCTAGCCCTAGCCCTAGCCCTAACCCTAAACCTAACCCTAGCCCTAGCCCTAGCCCTAGCCCTAGCCCGAACACTAACCCTAACCCTAGCCCTAAACCTAACCCTAGCCCTAGCCCTATCCCTAACCCTAACCCTACCCTAGCCCTAGCCCTAGCCCTAGCACTAGCCCTAGCCCTAGCCCTAGCCCTAACCCTCACCCTCACCCTAACCCTAGGCCTAGCCCTAGCACTAGCCCTATCCCTATCCCTAACCCTAACCCTAGCCCTAGCCCTAGCCCTAGCCGTAGCCCTAACCCTAACCCTAGCACTAAACCTAACCCTAGACCTAGCCCTAGCCCTAGCCCTAGCCCTAGCCCTAAAAATAACCCTAACCCTAAACCTAACCCTAACCCTAGACCTAGACCTAAACTTAACCCTAACACTAACCCTAACCCTAACACTAGCCCTAGCCCTAGCCCTAGCCCTAGCCCTAACCCTAACACTAACCCTAACCCTAGCCGTAGCAATAGCCCTAGCCCTAGACCTAGGCCTAACCCTAGTCCTAGCCCTAGCCCTAACCCCAACCCTAATCCTAACCCTAACCCTAATCCTAGCCATAGCCCTAACCCTAGCCCTAGCCCTAGCCCAAGCCCGAACCCTAACCCTAACCCTAGCCCTAAACCTAACCCTAGTCCTAGCCCTAACCCTAACCCTAACCCTAACCCTAGCCCTAGCCCTATCCCTAGCCCTAGCCCTAGCCCTAACCCTAACCCTAACACTAACCCTAGC